>SIJG01000122.1:324568-367856 GCA_023374025.1 Heterodera schachtii
TCTCTCTCTTTTCCTCTCTTATTATCTATATCTTTTCTCTCCCTCTCTATTCTCTTTTTTCTTTCTCTCTATTATTTTTCTATCCCTCTCTCTCTCTCCTCTTTTCTCTCTCCCTCACTATTCTTTTCTCTTTCTTTCTTTCTCTCTCTCCCTCTCTTTATCTCTCTCTTTTTCTCTCTCTCTCTCCTCTTTTCTCTCTCTCTTTCCTCTTTCTTTCTTTCTCTCTCTCCATCACTTTCTCTCTCTCTCTCTCTCTATCCCTCTCTCTTTGTCTCTCTCTTTTCTCTCCCTCTCTCTCTCTCCTTCTCTCTCTCTTTTTTCTCTCTCCCTCTCTTTATCTCTCTCTCTCTTTCTCTCTCTCTTTCCTCTTTTTCTTTCTCTCTCTCCATCACTTTCTCTCTCTCTCTCTCTCTCTATCCCTCTCTCTCTCCCTCTCTCTTTATCTCTCTCTCTCTTCACTTTTCTCTCTCTGTTTCCTATTTTTCTTTCTCTCTCTCTCTCCCTCTCTCTTTATTCTCTCTCTTTCTCTCTCTCTCTCTCTACGCTTTTCTCTCATTCTCTCTCCTCCTGTTTTCTCTCTTCCTATCTCTTTTTTCTCTTTCTTTCTTTCTTTCTTGCTTTCTTTCTTGCTTTCTTTCTTTCTCTCTATCCCTCTCTTTATCTCTCTCTTTTTTTTCTCTCTCTACTCTTTTCTCTCCCTCTCTCTCTCCTCTTTTCCCTTTCTCTTTCCTCTTTTTCTTTCTCTCTCTCTTTTCTCTCTTCTCTTTCCTTTTTTCTCTTTCTCTCTCTCTCTCTCCCTCTCTCATTATCTATATCTTTTCTCTCCCTCTCTATTATTTTCTCTCCCTCTCTCTCTCTCTCCTCTTTTCTCTTTATCTCTCTCTTTTTTCTCTCTACTCTTTTCTCTCCCTCTCTCTCTCCTCTTTCTCTTTCCTCTTTTTCTTTCTTTCTCTCTCTCTTTTCCTCTCTTATTATCTATATCTTTTCTCTCCCTCTCTATTCTCTTTTTTCTTTCACTCTATTATTTTTCTATCCCTCTCTCTCTCTCCTCTTTTCTCTCTCCCTCACTATTCTTTTCTCTTTCTTTCTTTCTCTCTCTCCCTCTCTTTATCTCTCTCTTTTTCTCTCTCTCTCTCCTCTTTTCTCTCTCTCTTTCTTCTTTCTTTCTTTCTCTCTCTCCATCACTTTCTCTCTCTCTCTCTCTCTCTCTAGCCCTCTCTCTTTGTCTCTCTCTTTTCTCTCCCTCTCTCTCTCCTTCTCTCTCTCTTTTTTCTCTCTCCCTCTCTTTATCTCTCTCTCTCTCTTTCTCTCTCTCTTTCCTCTTTTCTTTCTCTCTCTCCATCACTTTCTCTCTCTCTCTCTCTCTATCCCTCTCGCTTTTCTCTCCCTCTCTCTTCTCTTTTCTCTCTCTTTTTTTCTCTCTCCCTCTCTTTATCTCTCTCTCTCTTTCTCTCTCTCTTTCCTCTTTTTCTTTCTCTCTCTCCATCACTTTCTCTCTCTCTCTCTCTTTTTTCTCTCTCCCTCTCTTTATCTCTCTCTCTCTTTCTCTTTCCTCTTTTTCTTTCTCTCTCTCCATCACTTTCTCTCTCTCTCTCTATCCCTCTCGCTTTTCTCTTTTCTCTCTCCCTCTCTATCCTCGTTTCTCTTTCTCACCCTCCTCCCCTTCTCTTTTTAATCTCTAAAACAATCGTGTCAATAAATAATTCAAAATTTGTGACACACATACACACATTGCAAAATTAATATATTAGATTCCAAAAAAGTTAAAATCACTTTTATCTATTCAAAAGCCAGCAAAATAGCTTATATTTCACTTGAAATAAAAACAAAATAGTGATAAAATTTTATTATATCGACTTTTACGCGTCCAATCAATGATCATCCTCGGTTTCTTAAGCCATAACTTTTTTTTACTTGGTCTAATCGAGAGCTTAAAGTTCACTGAAGTTTTTGTATAGAAAAATTCTGGGATAAAGGCAACAGACAAAAAATAATTGTTGAATATTCGCGAAAAATGATGAATTTCAGGTTTTTTCATTGAAATTTTTTGCTTAATGCACGTATTTGCTCTTTTCTTGTATTAATAAATTCCTGAGACTTTAAACTTTCAATTGATATCAAGGATGTATGGATTGATCAAGTAAGAAAAAAGGGTAAAAACCCAACTCGTACTAGGCCAACTCGTACTGCCCCAACTCGTACTGGTACCCCGACTCGTACTAAGATTCCCAACTCGTACTAAGTTTCCCAACTCGTACTAAGATTCCCAACTCGTACTAAATTACCCAACTCGTACTATTTTTCCCAACTCGTACTAATTTTCCCAACTCGTACTGTGCAACAAAAAGAAACTTTATCACAAATTTTCACTATTTTCATTGAATTACCTTAATAATTTATATTTTTCGTCTTTTTTACAAACAGATTACAATATGGCATGCTTTAGTCAACGGATTGGCTCAAAATCAGTGATGCTTTCCGATCACACTGATAATTCAAATTTGTGCTACAAATGGACACGTGCTGGAATGGAACAGCTAACGGGGCTTCGTTATGTCTGTGCTGGGTGCCGAAACTGCGTGACGCCAAACATGTGCCTAACAAAGGAGAGGTACCCAAGTGACCGTGGGACTTCCGAATGAAACTTTCAGGGTAGGTAGATTACCCCCCTTTTGTATTATAAAATTTTTTTTAGTTTTGCTAAATGAAGCTTCTGGCCGAGATATTAAGCTTTTCCTTTTTGCCTTTTCAATATCATTTACAAAGAATAAGAAGCCAATGTGAACGTCGATGGCCCAGTGGGTGTGCCTTCCATTCTTTTTTTCTTCTTCTAAAGTTCAATTCCCCAACCCTGCAAATAATTATTTTTGTTTTTTTCATATCCAAAAAAGTTTTTAAAATTAATAAATTCTAACATAATATTTTTTTCATTTTATTCACATTAATTTTGACACATGTGATAGTTTTGGTAGAAATGAGTGAAGCAAAGGAATTTGTCACACCATGCACATCTGATCATTATAAATTCCGAACAAAAACTGATTTGACAGTGATCAGGAAAAATTGTTGGGAATAAATATTTAACGGGATGAGAAAAATTGGAAAATTCATCATTTTGTGATTCAATGTAGCCCCCCTTATGCCAAGAATATCGACGAAAAGACCGAAATTTTGGAGCACAAAGTTGGAAATGGATTAAACTTTGAAGTTTAACAATTTCATCACGATGGTAAAGATTTACAGGCAGATCGTCAAGGACAATGCGATCCGAAATTTTTCTGACAATTGACTTCCAAGTTCTTTAAATATTTAAAAGTCAGATAATGTTTTTGGGACCCCACCTGAACAAATACAAATCACAAGGTTGTACGAATCCGGTACACCCTGGTGGTATTGTCTCGAGAAAGATGTTTTCCCTGGCAAAGTCAGTTGATGATGAGGGGCCTGTTGGTGCTGCTCCACCAATGGCCGTTTCTATTGAGGCCATGAGTCAAGCAACACTACAGCTTTTTTGTCGCCGATCACTTTCAATAAGAAATTGTCAACAAAAAATTTAGCCATTTCTTTTGTCATAATATGGGAACGGCGGCAATTGCTGTTATGTTGGGAGCCTATGAGATATTTTTTGCTTTAAAAAATATATTCTGTAAATACTTTGAAAATTCCTTTTTTGGGAAATTGGCCACTCTTTTCAGCAATGATTATGAGCAGTGGAGTGTACAGTACCCCATGGGCTGAAAAACGGCCATTGGTGGAGCAGCACCAACAGGCCCCTCATCATCAACTGACTTTGCCAGGGAAAACATCTTTCTCGAGACAATACCACCAGGGTGTACCGGATTCGTACAACCTTGTGATTTGTATTTGTTCAGGTGGGGTCCCAAAAACATTATCTGACTTTTAAATATTTAAAGAACTTGGAAGTCAATTGTCAGAAAAATTTCGGATCGCATTGTCCTTGACGATCTGCCTGTAAATCTTTACCATCGTGATGAAATTGTTAAACTTCAAAGTTTAATCCATTTCCAACTTTGTGCTCCAAAATTTCGGTCTTTTCGTCGATATTCTTGGCATAAGGGGGGCTACATTGAATCACAAAATGATGAATTTTCCAATTTTTCTCATCCCGTTAAATATTTATTCCCAACAATTTTTCCTGATCACTGTCAAATCAGTTTTTGTTCGGAATTTATAATGATCAGATGTGCATGGTGTGACAAATTCCTTTGCTTCACTCATTTCTACCAAAACTATCACATGTGTCAAAATTAATGTGAATAAAATGAAAAAAATATTATGTTAGAATTTATTAATTTTAAAAACTTTTTTGGATATGAAAAAAACAAAAATAATTATTTGCAGGGTTGGGGAATTGAACTTTAGAAGAAGAAAAAAAGAATGGAAGGCACACCCACTGGGCCATCGACGTTCACATTGGCTTCTTATTCTTTGTAAATGATATTGAAAAGGCAAAAAGGAAAAGCTTAATATCTCGGCCAGAAGCTTCATTTAGCAAAAATAAAAAAAATTTTATAATACAAAAGGGGGGTAATCTACCTACCCTGAAAGTTTCATTCGGAAGTCCCACGGTCACTTGGGTACCTCTCCTTTGTAAGGAAACTCCATTGCCAACGCGAAAAGCAATCGGTGATCAGTGGGTGGATGATGGACCTACGCACGCACACTTCTGTCAGCCATTTGAGCGAGCGAAGGTCCAAGGCGAACAGGTTTTTTGAGTTTTTGCATTTAAATTAAAAAAAAAACCAATTACATAATTCTAAACTGCAATTTTTATTTTTAAATTTTAGGAGAGGCGCAAAGTTCAGAATGAGTTAGCAATGGGATCGCGAGAAAATGTGGCCTCAGCGAAAGTCCGCATTGATGTACGTGTCGTACAAAACTACATGAACATAAGCGAAGAAGAAAGAAACAAAATTCGCAACGAGGCATGCGGCAATGCAAAAGCAACAAAAAAAGTAAGCGTAAAGATTACAACGAAAAACCATTTCACATATTACAGGCGCTTTATCGCGCGCAAACAAAGCGCTTCATGAACGTCCGCACTCTTCAAGGACTGGCACAAAACGATTGTCGTGCGCTGTGGATCACTCTCCGAGCAAGAAGCGCCGCACCGGAATCGCCATTCTACGACGAACTGCTTATGCGCTACTTGGACGATGATCTGGCCATATTCGCGTCACCGCGACAACTTCAGTTACTGAAGAAATCAGCTGTCATTGTGTCGGATGGGACGTTCAAACAGGCGCCAAAAGGAATTTACCAAGTTTCATTTATTACCCAGATTTTTTTCATATTTTTTATTAGGTTTATCGTGTCTTCGGCTTTGTAGCGGCGACCCATGCCGTACCGCTGTGCACGGCACTGATGCGTGGGAAAAGTCGTGTCATTTACCGACGCTTCTGGTCAACGTTGAGACAGGAACTTGAGGACACAGAAGGAGAGCTAATGGTTGCTATTTCTGTGAAATTTATATATATTTTTTCGTGCTTTAGATAAGCCAAGCCAAACAATCAATCATGCGGAGTCTTATCACGGCCGACAACGTTGGCTTTATCAACCACATCAATTACTCGGTCGTTGGCTTGTGAATTTCCAGGTTAATAAGAATTTATTTCTTTCAAATTTGACTGTTTTGCTTAGGAGGTTAATCATGCAGAAGAAGAATCAGCTGTGTCAATTCAAGAGGGACACTCCAAGATTAGAAATAGAAGAACAGATAGAGGAGGCAGCAGCAATGGAAGAAGCGGAAGCGAGTCTCAATGAGAGCGGAATTTATGTTGTGCCAAATGATGAAAACCTCGATCCTTTTTGAATTTTTTAATGAATTATTTTCATTTTACCGAATTTTGTGCATTTTTATGGTTTTTATTATTTATTTTTTGCTGAATTTTTATCATTTCTTCGATTTTCGTGCATTTTTGTGATTTTAAAAAAATTTGAACGATTTTGTTGTTTTTTTTTCAGTTTTTTGTTGCACAGTACGAGTTGGGAATCTTAGTACGAGTTGGGAAACTTAGTACGAGTTGGGAATCTTAGTACGAGTCGGGGTACCAGTACGAGTTGGGGTAGTACGAGTTGGCCTAGTACGAGTTGGGTGTCGTCCCAATTTGGGATGGGAAAAGTCGGCGTTTGTCGGCTATAAAAAGGAATGGGTCGTTTGACGCGAATGCCAATTCTATGTAATATTCTGTATCAAAAACCTTCTTAAGGCCTTTATTATTAACCATTAAAAAAAATTTTTTTTGTTTGTTTGTTTTTTTTGTGTGTAAATTTTTTGCATCAATTTTTCTCATGGTTTTTCCAATTATTGAATATCAAAAACTTTAAAATGAAAGGCCCTTCCAATACAAAAAAAAACGAAAATTAAATTCGTAAATTCAAACGGTTGGGGTGGGACACGATCGAATTTGCGGATCGCGGCAACTTTTTCGCTACATTCTCTACGGGAACCGCCCAGTTGGGCGTCGTTGCTAATAACTTTTCTCATTATCAACCAAATTAAATATTTTTGGTATCATTCGATGGCTCTTAATGTTCTCTATTAGCATGCAAAATTTCAAAAAATTCTGTCAATTTACAAAAAGTTAAGGTCAAAAACCTCAAAAATTTGCTAACTTTAACTGACTAAGAAAAAAGTTACAACATTTCAAAATTGGCAGCGCCGAAACAGTCCGCGCCGAACTGACCCCGACCCTTCTCTACCGCGTGTTCGTTGAAATATTAATTCTTGGTGAACTCGAACAGTACCATGCAGGGGCGTATCTAGAAAAAATTTTCGGGGGGGGGGGGACCCGACCTGAAGGCCTTTTTTTTAATTGCCTATAAAATTTTTAAATTGTCGTTTTGGGGGGGGGGGGGGGAATTTGAAAAACTTTTCCATGATTTGCTGGAAAATTTTTAAAAATTTTCATTTCGGGGGGTACGCCCTTGGTACCATGAATAATGCCTAATTGCGTATGACTAAAAAGTTTACAGCTTAAGGTCAGCAGAAAATTGTTGTGCCATGGCATTTATTGTGTTGCGTCTGGAATATCCCCCAGCTTTTTTTACCGTTTTATCATTAGCCATTTTACCAACAATGAATTAATTAATTACATACACATAAAATACAACGGAAATGGACGAATTTGCGGAGCAAGCAAATGTCAAATACAAACAGACAATACATAATTACCTAGGTAACAACACAATGTAACATCACATCATTTCGGTCACATAATCGCATCAATTAATTAATTCATTTCTTCTGCTGATCACTCGATTCGGGAGAAGCGGCGTCGAGCAGACTGAAAAACGATGAATATCCGATTGCAAATTATAAGTCATTGCCATTTTATGAGTCCAATCAAATAACTATCCTTGAGTTTTTGTACCATAATTCTGTCCATTTCAAAACAAACCGTACATTTTTGGATACAAATTGAAAGCACAAAGTCTAATTGTAAGTAATTGTTGATTGAACTCATAAATAAAATTAAATTTTTCAAAAAATTGCTCACCCATCATCGTATCCACCGTCTCTGATCCGAATTTCAATTGGGTTCGGTCGAGCATTCGTTTCTTCCCACATATTTTTCCAATTTCTTGCATCCCACGCAATCGGACAACGGGTGAGGCAAAAAGCATTTTCAAATTGTTGAAGAAGCAATTTCTCTCCAGTCACTGCGTTGATCAGATCAAATGGCACAACGAAGTCAATTGGAGAAGACATCAGAAAGTAAATACGAAAAGTAACCGGAGAAGAAGCATTGGAAAATGCCTTAAAATAGGACAAAAAACAATTATAGAAAACTCAATTAATAGGGATAATCACCGCTTTGATTTGTTCCATCGTTGACGACCATTGATCCAGCTGTGAATTAACAGTGCATCTGAACCACTTGGGCCGACCATCCAGACGGGCCGTCAACAGCCATTTGGTCACCGCTTGGCCATCCGATGCGTTGGCACTTTCATCTGGCGGAAATTCGGCAAAAATGGCGTCCTCGAATAAAACATAGCGAAGTGATGGACATTCGTTGAGAAGTGACGGGGCCAATTGGCGCATACGGCGAAAAGCGATGGTATTCAAAACGATCAGACGAATAGAAACGCGGAACATTGGCCAAATGTTGAGCATAACAAATTCCAAAATTCGATCATTGCCCGTGGTAATGTACAAATCCGTTGAACAAACGGCGAAAAAACGGTGAAAACGGCGGAGAAATGAGATGACATTTTGATCGATGTAGCTGAAATTCAGAAATTTAGACGAAAGATTCCAAATTAATCAGTTTTTTACATGATCTGAATGCCACTGAATCCGATGACTTTGTTCGGCAACGGATTTTGCGGAATTGGCAATGGATTTCCATCGGATTTGACAATTTGCATTTTCTTCGTCCCATTTTCTTGAATGTCCCATTGGATAAGCAATTTGTTGTTCAATTTCCATTTGCGTGTCTTGAAGTGTTCAGTCCACTCGGAAGGTCAAAGCGACGGCTAATCAGTGCAATTTCGAGGCCAAGCTGAGAAGGCGCAAGAAAATCGAACACCAAAAGCCAACAATCGCCGCAGATAAAGCTGAAAAATTGGAGAAATTTTATGAAATTCCAATTTTTTTTGTTTTTACATTTCTTTTTTGTGAGGGCTTCGTCGTTTTTTAGCATTGTCCAAAAAGAACCAAAAAAGAATGGTGGCACAATCGACCAATAGAAGAAACACGGCACGCAAACTGAAAAATGATTGGGGAAATTAATGAATGAATGAAAGGGAAGGAAAGGAAAAGCAATGAGAGGCCCCCAAAGGTTAAAGACGAGGAAGTAAATGTGAAGTTTTAGTCTCCAACAAAAGACTAATCTTTCAAAAGTGACTTTGAAATTTTAATCTCACAAATTCTGGCCAAATTTGAGCAAAATAAATGAAAAAAATCAGAAAAAAGGAACAATAAACGTACAGAATTTCTGAAGGCATTTGCAGCAACAAAATGACCGGAAATATTAGGAAGAATAATGAGCGAATGGAATGAGGCGGTAGAGAAAAAAAGGCATTTTTATACTAAAAAAGTTACAAACAAAAACAAATGTTAAGGTGTTGCTGCGCAAAAAAATTGGACGAAATTCATTTTCAATGGCACCGCCCGTGGAAAAAAAGAAAAAGCATTCCTCCGCCGACCATCACTTTATCTCTTCTGCCACAATTAGTGAGAATCAACAACAATTGATGGGCTCATTTGTGACACCATTTGGAGGACGGCGAAGTGTTCGCGTGGCAAAGAAAATGAACAAACGAATTTTGAGGAAAATTTGAGGCCAAATTTGGCGTTTTTTCATGGCATTAAGCAATCAATTGAATGTGTTTGTTTTCCATGTTTCAGTTGGATTTGCAGCGACATTTGGCTGAACATTCTGCCCTTCTTTGACCATGCCGAACTTGATCTCAAATTGGCACTGAGTTCGCCACGTTTCATTGCTTTGGTGGACGCGCATTTTGATGGAACACCCGAATTGACGACACTTTGGACGTATCTTAATTCGGAAGAACATTGGACCAAAAGCGAAACTGTCTGTGCTGGTCGATGGCAAATTTGTGGCATTTCCTTTCCCCGACGATTCGCTGCGCAACAGAATCCGCTTTAAGGATATTCACATTGAGTAAATCAAAAAGAATACAGAAAACCAATTAATTTTGGAGTCCCTTTTTCTAACAATTTTCGGCAATCCTGGAGAATGGTTGTCCTCATTTTTGTTTTTATTTTTTAAAATTTTGGGCTCAAAACCAGTTTTTATGGTCTTTCGAGGGTGCTGATTACGAATCTGAACTCGGTTATACCCAATTCCTTACCCTGACCCGAATTCGAACAAAAAGTTGAATAATTATTTTCAAGAATTTGACATATATTTTGTCCGTGAAATTTGGCCCTTTTTTGCGCCAAACATTCGCCATTTGATTCTTCCCGATGGCTATCATTTGGACAATTTGCGTCGTCGCATATCGCCAACAATTCTCGCCGATCTTGATCAATTGAATTCAATCCATTCTGATGATTGTTCCTTGATCGAATCGTTGCTTTTGATGGGCCAAATGCAACTGCTGGCCAAGTGTTGACCAAATGGTTGCACACGCCGAGAAAATGCGGACAACCGAAGCGATTGCGTTCATTGCATTATGTGTATCCACCAAATCTTGAATCATTGTCAATCAAATTAAGCATTCTTAATGTTGTTCGATAACTCTGTGTGTTTTTTATAAATTTGCAAAATTTCAAAAATTTTCATTCAGTTTCAAAAAAAGTTATGGCCAAAAGGAACTCAAAAAGCTAGCTTTCGAACAATACCGAGAATTTTAATTTGGTTGAGAAAGAAAAAAGTTATGGTCCAAAAATTCGTCCGCCGGTGTGAACACATTTTCTTTAAACAACACTAATTGATTGTAATTGTTTAGGCATTCCTTCGTGCCACTGCTTCTGTCGGCTACACAATTAATTTTAATAGTACAACGCCAATTGTGCCATTTGAATTGGTGAATGAACGGACAAAAGAAAAGCTGGCATTGAAGAAAATGCCACTTTACGATGCAGATGATGAATTCATCAATGGTTGGCTGTTGAAGCGATGTCCAATAATTGTTGGGGAGACGGCGACGGTTCAATGGGAAAACGACGGAAATTGGGACGCCCATTTGAACATTGTCCAATTTAATTTGTGGGGTGGCGGCATTAATTGCATTGGGTAAGAGCCGAAATAGCATTCATTTAGATTTGTAAAGAAATTAAAAAAAAGAATTTTGGCCATTGTCGCCACCAGCGGATGAAGAAAAAGAAAAAGCGGATTAAAGCATCAAAAAGTCGTCTGACAGTGCGGAAGTGAATTAATTAATTAAATTTGTGAAATGATCGATCTCACCAATTGGAATTTGATAATGCTCTCGTTTTTCCTTTATAAATGCTTTTGTTGATTCTTACATTTACTTGGTTTTTTTTTTGTGGGAGAATTACTTGGTATCAATTAAAGGCGCTAGCAGAAAATTGTTGTGGCATGGCATTTTTTATGTTGCGCCAATGTTTACAATTAATGAATTAATTACATGCACATAAAATAGAATGGAAATGGACGCATTTGGCAAAGATCAGTGAGAACTGTTGGCGAACTGCGGCGACGTAAATTGTCCAAATCATTGGCATTGGTAAAGCGCAAATGGTGAATGCTTGTAGTAAAAATGTGCCAAATTTCACTGATAACAAAATCCCAAATCGGATGGACATCTTCGGTTTCATATGAAGGCACAATCAACTCCAATTTGGTGCCCTTTCTGTCCCAAATTTGCTTGTTGGCATGGAGAAATATGATCACGGAATAGTCAATGTAACTGAAGAAATATAAAAATGCTTTAATATAAACAAAAGTTTAAATTACTCAATCTGAAGGAAACGAAAACGAATTTTCTTGGGCAACGAATGGTCCGGCAACGGAAAATCCACAAAATTGTCATCGATCCGTACAGAGAGTTTCGCTTCTGGTCCAATGCCCTCGCAAATTATTATTTCTCTCCAAATTGTCAATTCCTTTTTTCCATCAAAATGTACGTCCACCAAAACATCGAAACGGTCGGAAAGCAATGCCATTTTGAGGCCAAGTTGAGCATGGTCAAACAAAGGCAGAATGTCCATCCAAACGTCGCCACAAATCCAACTGAAACATGCGAAAAAATAGCATGGGTAAATTAAAAATGTAATTTGATTAATTCATTACCGTCTGTTCATTTTTTGCTGCAATTAGCACACTTTTGCCGTTTTGACAATTAATTGGTGACATAAGAACAAATATCTAATTATTTTAATAAATGCCTTTGCTAAACAATAAGCAAATCGACTGAAAACAAAAATGTAAAAAAAGAGACAGACATAAAATGGCATTTTAACTATACGTTTGGAAGCGCGTTTTTATCTAAAAAACAAAAAAAAAAAATTTTTTTTTCTGTTGCTCATTTTTCTCCATTATTTCTCAACGATATTAAAAAAAAAGAAAATTAAAAACGTAGGTAAATTCCAAGACATGGGTGGAAGGCGATCGCAATTTGCGTATCACCGGCAACTTTTTCGTTACATTCTCTAACGCGTCATTTTTTGGTCCGATCCCTGTCCTATCCCCGGGTCCACTGCGTTTCGGCGCTGGCGTTTCGGCGCCAGCAGGTTTTTGGATATAACTTTTTTTTGTAAACCAAATCCAATAAACTTGGTATCATTCGAAAGCTTAATCTATTTAGAAGCTTTTTCTAAGCTATTGCTTCGCGATTAGACAATTACAAAAAAAAGTTATATATGAAAATTGCGAAAAGGCAAAATTTTTGAAGTTTTTTCTTCATAAAACTTTTTCCAGGCTTAAAAATCTTTTTGTTTTTTGTTAGGCTAATAGAGCATGTTAAGAGCTTTCGAATGATAACAATTTTTACCGTTTTATCAACAATTACTCACAATTAATTAATGAATTAATTACATACACATAAAATACAATGGAAATGGACGAATTTGCGGAGCAAGCAAATGTCAAATACAAACAAACAGACAATTAGACAATATTTAAAAGGCAAAGTGCCAACATATCATTTCGCTCATCATAATCGCATCAATTAATTGATTAATTCATTCATTTCTGCTGCTGATCAGTGGTCATTCGGCCCGGGAGAAGCGAAGTCGAAAAGACTGAAAAAACGATGATTATCCGATTGCAAATTATAAGTCAATTCAATTGTTATGAGTTCAATGGCATTTTATGAGTCCAACCAACTATTTGTCCATTAACCGTACATTTTTGGTACGATTTGAAAGCAAAAAGTCTAAGCAATTTTCGACGATTGGACTCATAAAATGATCAAGCATTTTAGAAATGGGTTCTTTTCTGTTTTGTGACCCCCCCTGAAATTTTCAAATAAAAAGTCTTTTCTAGGGTAATTTGTGGCGCTGATCACGAATATGACCTTTATTTTGCAAAATTCCGAATCCCGAACCCGAATTCGAACAAAAATTATACCTTCATAAATTACAAAGAAAACATATTTTTAGGAGTTTTCAAGGTCGCTGAAGACGGATATGACATCCATTTTGACCTATATAAAACTCTAACACGAACAAAAAATGGATTTTTGGTAATAATAGGGATGGTACCTCATTTTTTCAAAAACGAATTTTTTCAGTACCGAAAAAATAATAAAAGGGAAATAACAATTTAAAAGCAAAATTTCGCAAAAGGGAGCATGCGAAGACGGAGCAAGTAGTGGGGCGAGACGGAGGGCGGAGGAAAAAGTCTGACGAGCGCCACAGGCGGTTGACTGCGGGGGCCCGAAGGGCCCCCGCCAATCAGTCAACCGCCTGCGGATCACGCGCGGACTTCTTCCGTAGCCCGTAGTCTCGCCCCACCTACTGGCCGCCGTAGTCGAGTGTGCGGCGGTTTTTTAGCGCAATACGCTAAATTCAATCTTTTATATTTGATGTTCTTTTACCATTTCTGACTATTGGTTTAAAAATAGTTTTAACGATTTTGGGGACCTATAACATGCGTCGATTCGACTTAATTCCTTGATTTTTAGACTTAGCTCGTTAAGAGCTTTCAAATGATACCAATTCTGTTCAAAAATTAAAAAAAATGGATTTTGACTGATTTTTAAGCTAATTTTCGTGATTAAACCGGTTCAATAAACGGTTTAATTTTCCAAAATGGGTGTCATATCCGTCTTCAGCGACCTCGAAAACCCCTAAAAATATGTTTTCTTTGTAATTTATGAAGGTATAATTTTTGTTCGAATTCGGGTTCGGGATTCGGAATTTTGAAAAATAAAGGTCATATTCGTGATCAGCGCCACAAATTACCCTAGAAATGACTTTTTATTTGTAAATTTCAGGGGGGGTCACAAAACAGAAAAGTACCTAGAAATGTTCACCCGTCGTCGTATCTGCCATCTTCGATCACAAAATCAATTGGGTTCTGTCGATCTTTGAATTCATCCGCCATATTGTCCCAATTGCGCTCATCCCATCCAATTGGACAACGGCTGAGCCAAAAACCATTTGCTGATTGTAGAAGATACAATTCTCTCCAGTCACTTCGTTGATCAGATCAAATGGCACAATGAAGTCAATCGGAGAAGACGGCAGAAAGTGAAAAATAATGCCAAAAGTAACCGGAGAAGAAGCATTAGAAAATGCCTAAAAAATGGGACAAAAAAGCATAGAAAAACCAATTAAATTAGGGATAATCACCGCTTTGAGCTGTTCAATCATTGACGACCATTGCTCCTCCACCGGTGAATTCAAAGAGTATTTGAGCCACTTGGGCATACCATTCGGACGAGGCGTGAACAACCATTTTGCCACCGCTTGGCCATCCGACGCATTGGCACTTTCATCGGGCGGAAAAGCGAGGAGAATGGCATCATTGAAAGAGACAAAGAGAAGTGATGGACATTCGTTGAGAAGTGCCGGGGCCAATTGGCGGAAACGGCGAAAAGCGATGGAATTCAAAAGCATCGCACGAATTGAATCGCGGAACATTGGACAAATGTTGAGCAAAACAAATTCCAAAAGGCGAACATTTTCGATGCTAATGAACAAATCCGTTGAACAAATGGCAAAAAAGCGGTGAAAACGGCCCAGAAATGCGATGACATTTTGATCGATGTAACTGAAAATCAAAAAATTATACGAAAAATCCCAAATAATCGTTTTTTTTTTACTTGATCAGAATGTGTTTGAATCCGATGACTTTAATGGGCAACGGATTTTGCGGGATTGGCAATGGATTTCCATCGGATTTGACAATTTGCATTTTCTTCGCGCCTTTTTCTTCAATGTCCCATTGGATTATCAATTGTTTGTTCAATTTCCATTTGCGTGTCTTGAAGTGTTCGTCGACGTAAAAGTCAAAGCGGCGATTGATCAGTGCAATTTCGAGGCCAAGTTGAGAAGGCGCAAGAAAATCGAACACCAAAAGCCAACAATCGCCGCAGATAAAACTGAAAAATTCGAATAATTTTTTGAAATTTTCAAAAATTTTTTGGTTTAATTTTTTACATTTTTTTGCGAAGGCGTCGTCGTTTTTTGACATGGTCAAAAAAGAACCAAAGAATGCTGGCACAACCAACCAATAGAAGAGTCACGGCCGACCAACTGAAAGAAATGAATTGGGAAAATGACTGAATGAAAAGGGTCAAAAGGTTAAGACGAAGACGAGGAAGTAAAATATTTTAGCCTCCAAAAAGCTAATCTTTCAAAATCGATTTTGAAATTTTCATCTCACAATTCAGGCCAAATATTGAGCAAAAGAAATACGAAAAAGAAATATAATAAACGTACAGAATTTCTGAAGGCATTTGCAGCAGCAAAATGACCGGAAAATGTAGGAAGAATGAATGAATGGAATGAGGAGGAGAGGAAGAAAAAGGGGCAATTTTATACTAAAAAAGTTACAAACAAATACCTATCTACAAATGTTGAGGTGCTGCTGCGCAAAAAAATTTTTGACGAAATTAATTTTCAATGGCACCGCCCGTGGAAAAAAAGAAAAAGCATTCCTCCGCCGATCATCGCTTCATTTCTTCTTCTGTCACAATTGGTGAAAATCAACAACAATCGTTGGGCTCATTTGTGACACCATTTGGAGGACGGCGAAGTGTTCGCGTGGCAAATAAAATGAACAAACAAATTTTGAGGAAAATGTGAGGCCAAATTTGGCATTTTTTCATGGCATTAAGCAATCAATTGAATGTGTTTGTTTGTCCATGTTCAGTTGGATTTGTAGCGACATTTGGCTGAACATTCTGCCCTTCTTTGACCATGCCGAACTTGGTCTCAAATTGGCACTGATTTCGCCACTGTTTCGTTGCCTTGGTGGACGCGCATTTTGATGGAACACCCGAATTGACGACACTTTGGAGACGTATCATTAATTCGGAAGAACATTGGACCAAAAGCGAAACTGTCTGTGCTGGTCGATGTGGCAAATTTGTGGCATTTCCTTTCCCCGACGATTCGCTGCGCAACAGAATCCGCTTTAAGGATATTCACATTGAGTAAATCAAAAACAATACAGAAACCAATTAATTTTGGAGTCCCTTTTTCTAACAATTTTCGGCAATGCTGGAGAATGGTTGTCCCTCATTTTGTTTTTATTTTTTAAAATTTTGGGCTCAAAACCAGTTTTTATGGTCTTTCGAGGGTGCTGATTTTTTTTTTCAAGAATGGGTTTTTGGGGTAAAGCTCCAATTCATATGACAACTATTATTTTGCTGTAAAGCAATGCTTCAATTGTTAATTGGATAAAAAGGCGCAATTAGTGCCAAAATTTGACCGGTTTTGACATATATTTTGGAAATAAAAATTTAAACTTTTTGTTCGAGTTAGGGTCTGTGTTCGGAATTCAGGGTTTGCCCAATTTTCTGCTTCATTAATCGAGTGGCATCAATTGATGAAAATGAGGCTTTAGTCGGTCGTCTTCTTCAATATCTCTCCCCTTTTCCGGAGCAGGTCGTTTCCCCCCCGTCGTTTCCCCCCCGCCGGTTCCCCCCCGTCGTTTTCCCCCCGTGTCGTTTCCCCCCCGTCGTTTCCCCCCCACGTCGTTTCCCCCCCGAAAAATTTTTAAAAAAAAATTTTTCAAACCTAGAAATTTTTCATAAAAAAATTCTTAGGAATTTTCTTAGTACGAAAATTTCAAGAAAAAAAATTTTTTGAGAAATTTTTCAGTGGTTTTTTAAAAATTTCGTGATAAATTTCTAAGTTTTTCAAAAATTTTCTAAAAAAAAAATTTTTTTTTCTTGAAATTTTCGTACTAAGAAAATTCCTAAGAATTTTTTTATGAAAAATTTCTAGGTTTGAAAAATTTAAAAAAAAAATTTTTCGGGGGGGAAACGACCCGGGGGGGAAACGACCGGGGGGGAAACGACGGGGGGGAAATGAAGTGCACCCCCCCTTTTCAGGTACATTGACCATTCCGTGCTCACATTTATCCGTTCAAATAAGCCAATTTGGGACAGAAGTGGCATCAAATTGAAGCTGTCCGTGTCTTTTTCACAAAAAACTGATGATCAGCCAATTTGGAATGTTTTTGTCCGTGAAATTTGGCCCTTTTTTGCGCCAAACATTCGCCATTTGATTCTTCCCGATGGCTATCATTTGGACGGTTTGGTAACATGTGATTTCGTCAGAAGTGAATTCGTCAGTGAGTGATTTCGTCAGTACGGGGTTTCGTGGTAATAATAATAAATTTTTTTACGAAAAAATTTTAATAATTCATAAACTAAATTCGTTCAAAATATATGAAATAATATGTAAATTCAAAAATAAAGATCATTTGCTCGATTATCAACCTATTTTCGGCCGGTCACTTACATATAAGCAAAATAATTTGTATTTGTGCCTCGTCTTTGCTACTTTTATCTCCTATATGTTCATTCTAGATGATCGTCAGCAGGGATGGCATGGAATTCCGAGTGACATTTTTGGGGTCGGAATTCCGACCCGAAAATTTTTGAGATCTCGGAATTCCGACTTCCGAAAAATTTTTGGGCCTCGGAATTCCATCCCTGGTCGTCAGCCATTATCATTCTGCATTAACCTCGAAATTTCGCTTTCAAATTTCTTAATTGTGTCGGAGCGCGACCGCGGGTTTTCTATCCGCGTTCCACCTCTATTTCTTACTAAGCATTTTGAGTTTGTTGATAGTCTTTGTCAGTTTTCCGTCTATAAACGGAGATTGTGTTGCTTCAGCCGATCACGTATGGAGGTTACGTTTAAAAATGGGTTCGGCAGGACAACAATTTGAAAACACTTGTAGCGGATTTTGCAAATCGCAACCCCCATAGGGTATTTACGAGCCTGCTTCATCTTTTGGCTTTTTGAATTTTTTGTAATTTTTGGCTAGGTGTTCGCTTTTTTCTGAATTAATTTTCACTGACGAAATCACTCACTGACGAATTCACTTCTGACGAAATCACATGTTACCATTTGGACAATTTGCGTCGTCGCATTTCGCCAACAATTCTCGCCGATCTTGATCAATCGAATTCAATCCATTTTGATGATCTGTTCCTTGATCGAATTGCAAAACCAGCTGAAACGTCATCCCATCCCATCCACCAGCTTTGATTTATAATTGACACAAATAAATAAAATCAAATTGAAAAATTCATATTTAATTTTTTTCGTTTTTAGGTGGGGCCGTTAAACGCCACAGGGGAAACACTTCCGATTGTAATTTTGTTAAAGAATTAAGTAAATTTTTCAGAAAATTGTTGTATTCAAAATAAAGTGACATTTGTAAAGCAAAAATAAAACGAGAGCAACAAATTAAATTCCAATTGGTAAAATCGTCGACCATTTCTCAAATATAATTATGTCACGCCACAAATTAAATTCGACAGTGTTCAAATTGTCATCCCAATTTTTGTCATTTTCCCACTGAACCATCGCCGTCTCCCCAACAATTATTGGACATCGCTTCAACAGCCAATTACACTCGGATTTTTTCCACAGTGTCAGCTTCTCATTAGTCCCTTCGTTCACCAATTCAAATAGGTTCATTTTGCGTTGGTATCGTATAAAAAATAAGTTGAATAATGTAGGAGGACGAAGTGTTGGCACGGAGAAATGTCTAAACAAAATTGGTAAAACAAAAACAATTTGACGGAAACATGGCGGAGGATCACAACACCTCTTTGAAATCGTTGATCCATTCGAGATCCGGTGAACCCAAATAACCATCACAATGCAATTTCCCGTCTTTTCTCGGCGTGTGCAACCATTTGGACAACGCTTGGCTAGCAGTTGCATTCGGTCCATCATCAGCGATCACATCGGGGGACAGATGATCGGAATTGATTGCATTCAGGTGATTGAGATCGGTGAGAATTGTTGGTGAAATGCGGTGACGCAAATTGTTCAAATCATCGCCATCGGTAAAGGACAAATTTGTCGCAAAAATTGGCCAAATTTGACGGATAAAAACATCCCAAATTGGCTGGACATTTTCAATAGACAACTCCAAATTGGTGCCAATTCTGTCCCAAATTTGCTTATTGGAATGGAAAAATGTGCTCACGGAATGGCCTTGCGAATTTTGATTGTTCTCCCATTGTCAATTCGCTTTTCCCATCAAAATGCGCGTCCACCAAAACATCGAAACGGTCGGAAAGCAATGCCATTTTGAGTCCGAGTTCAGCATGGTCAAAAGATGGGAGAATGTCCATCCAAACGTCGCTACAAATCCAGCTGAATTAAAAAAAACAGCTTGGATAAATGAAAATGAAATTCCTTACCGTCGATTTACCGTCGATTCATTTTGCGGTATTTTGCATCAAAAAATCTTTTCGACGTCTTTTATACTTACCCAAATAAAAGTGAGAGATTTGAAAACAGATGAACGGATGGGGGAGAAGATTAAATGATTTGCTGGCCAAAAATAATGGCCATAACGCATAATTTATGCGTACATAAAGAGAGAATAATGGGGAAGGGCGTTCTACTTATTTTTCAATGCTTAATTTACAGGCAGGGATGGCAGATGAAAATTTTCAAAAGCCTCATTTTTACAAATTTATTCAAAACAGTCTTAAAATGTTCAAATGTTATATTTCTGATTGTCCATGATCAATTTGAGCAATTTTTTGTTCGAAATAAGCATTTTGTGAAATTCTAAGTATGAAAAACCGAAGTTGATTTTTTTGTGGCGCTTTTTCCAAAAAACTTCTGGGGAACAAAGGAGGGCCGGCGGTGCCGATAGGCGCCGCCGGGAAAAATTTTGTGATTTATAATACGATTTACCGTATTTACTCGATTATAGCCCCCGGGGGCTCTATTGTTCAACCCCCCTCAAAAGGGGGGCTTTATTCGAGAGGGGGGATCTAATCGAGGGGGGGGGGCTTTATAGTTCAACCCTTTTTTTTACAAAAATCTGACAAAAAATTGTGTTTTTTTGGTAAAATTTTTGCCAAAATACCAAAATTTTTCAGTGGTATTAGGTAATTAAAAATGTTTTTTTTTTCATTTTCGGCAAACTATTTTGTGCAATTTTTTAGAAATATCTACTAAATTTTCATTTAAAATTCTACCAATACCTAATTGTCTATTTTTTAGGTACTAAAAACAACAATCTTTTTATTAGTACTTAATTATGGATGCAGTAAAAACCGTGCCTGAATCATCGACTCAAAATGTACATACCACGAAATATGATTGCTGCGCAAGCAATCAAATTGAGCGCCGACTACGAAGAAATGCAAAATTTTGCGGTAAAATTTCGAAAAATTTTTGAACCTTTTTTTCAATTAGGCTAGTAACGACGGAGTACTTGGAAAAGGTGCAGAAGAATGACAAAAAGTTATTAATAACTTTTAAAATTAAGATTTTCGGAAATTTCCATTTCGGCGCCCGTCTCTTGGTGTGGGACAGTTTCCGTTGCCACATCAGCGAGGACACAAAGAAAACGCTTGGCACTTCACTCTGCGGTCATCCCGGGTGGCACCACCAAATACATTCAGGTCAACCCCAAAATTTTGTTTATTGATACAGATATTTTCAGGCGCCTGATGTCTGTTGGAACGCACCCTTCAAAGAAGCGATTCGAAAGGTGTACAACGATTGGATGGCCCATGGCGAAAAGGCGACGACATCAGGCGGAAATCTGAAGGCCCCACCAATGGAGGTCTACCTGGAATGGATTGCCAACACATGGGACTCGCTTCCAAAGCAAATGATTGCCGACTCTTTTTTGACGTGTGGGATTACCAAGGAAGAAAAAGGCCGACACGATGACAAAATTCACGTTTTTAAGGTGCTTACGAATGCTAAAATTATTGAAATTTTCTTATTTTTAGCCGGACGGAGCAATTCCAAATGGCCTCGCTCTTTTGAAGCAACATCGACAGGAAGAAGAAGTACTGAAAATGGTGGAAGAAATCGATTTAGGCGAAGATGAAAGCGACGAAGAAATTGATGTTGAAGTTTCCTAATATTTTTTTGTTAATGTTTTATTGAAATAAATTGTTTTCAATAGTTTTTGCATTTTTCTGACTTAAAAGATTTTTGAAAAAAAAAATTTTTTTTGAGGGGGGCTATAATCGAGAGGGGGGCTTTATAGTTCAACACTCCTCAAAAGGGGGGCTTTATTCGAGAGGGGGGTTCTAATCGAGGGGGGGGATATAATCGAGTAAATACGGTATTAACAAATTTTGTCCAAAAATAAGCAATTTTATGCTTTAAGCCAAATTTTAAAAGAAAATAAAGGACTTTAGGGGCTGGCGGTGCCGATAGGCGCCGCCAGCAGGGGAAAAATTGAGAATTTTGACCATATTTTTAGCAGTTTTTCATTAAAAAATTCTTAATTTTGTGGTTTTTTGGAAAATTTAACAAAAAACCACAAAAAGCCTCAAAATTTCTCAAAAAACCACAAAAAGCCTCAAAGCCTCATTTTGAAAATTTAGCCTCATTGACCTATCAAAAAACCACAAAATGAGGCTAAAGCCTCAGATATACCATCCCTGTTTACAGGGCTTCATTTTTTTATGTAAAACATACTTTTTCCTGGATTGTTTCCATTTTATGTTGGGTTTTTGAAAAAATAAGGATTTTTGCAGATTTGTCATCATTTTGGTGCTTTTCAAGCGCTGCCCGTCATAATCCCGATGCGTCGAAATCCCGATGCGTCATAATCCCGATGCGTCGAAATCCCGATGCGTCATAATCCCGATGCGTCGAAATCCCGACTAAGCTAAAAATAGTCATAATCCCGACAAATTTAAAAATAATTTAAACATTTATTTCCGGTGAATTAATCGAGAAAGTGTTTATTTTCTTATTAACATTTAGAAAGCTTAATTAACCGAAAGAAAATCAAAAATGGCGTAAACGCAAGTTTATGAGCAGCAACAACAGTGAAAACGCAGCAAATTCTGATCAACGTAAGCAAAACTACAACGACAGAGTGGACAATGACCACGACGGTGATTGAAGAACAACACACCATCATCAAGTTTGAACTCGGCTCGGAAAATTTAAACTATCGTCCGTTTTCAAAATACTTGTTTGAACCTGGCCCGAAATTCATATGACGGCTCTTGGGTCTTCAAATTGAGGGATAAAGTAAATTTGAAAGAATATGAAAACATGGAAGATACACTCGTGAATTTCCCTTTGAATGTGTTCATTTAATATATTAATTTTTGTTTTTGTTGTTATTTACCATTTACACAATTAACAAAAGCAAACATCCTTTGTGCTTTTTTATTTTAAAATTTCATTTCCCGAAGCTTTAGGTTCGATTTTTGCGAATTTTTAAATTTGTCGGGATTATGACTATTTTTAGCTTGTCGGGATTTCGACGCATCGGGATTTCGACGCGTCGGGATTATGACTCATTTTGGCTTAGTCGGGATTTCGACGCGTCGGGATTTCGACGCATCGGGATTTCGACGCATCGGGATTTTGACAGCGCGCCGTATTGCGTTATGGCCATTATTTTTGGCCAACAAATCATTTTAATCTCCTCCATCCGTTCATCCGTTTTCAAATCCACTTTTATTTGGGTATATAAAGACGTCGAAAAGACATTTTTGATGCAGAATAGCGCAAAATGAACAGACGGTAAGGAATTATCTTTAATTACAAATTTTTCATTTACCCATTTTACTTTTGCATGTTTCAGTTGGCTTTGTAGTGACGTGTGGATGGACATTCTCCCATCTTTTGACCATGCTGAACTCGGACTCAAAATGGCATTGCTTTCCGACCGTTTCGATGTTTTGGTGGACGTGCATTTTGATGGCAAAAGCGAATTGACAACTCGGAGAGAAATTAGAATTCGCAAGGACAAAGGACCAAAACCGAAAGTGTCTGAATGGATCGGAGGCAAATTGGTGGATTTTCCGTTGCCGGACCATTCGCTGCCCAACAAAATTCGCTTTAAGCATCTTAATATTCTGTAATTTAAACTTTTGTATATTTTAATGCTTATTTTTTATATTTCTTCAGGTACATTGATCATTCCGTCATTGAATTTCTCCGTTCCAACAAGCAAATTTGGGACAGAAGTGGCACCAATTTGGAGTTGGATGTGCGTTCATACGAAATGGATGTCCAGCAAATTTGGGTTGTTTTGGCCAGTCAAATTTGGCAAATTTTTGCGACAAATATTCGCCATTTGTCCATTAACAATGCCAATGATTTGGCCAATTTGCGTCGTCGCATTTCGCCAACAATTCTCACCGATTCCATTCAATTGTATTCAATCGATTCTGGTGACCTTTTACCCAATGGAATTGCTGACGATGGGCCAAATGCAACTGTTGGCCAAGCGTTGTCCAAATGGTTGCACACTCCGAGCAAAAATGGACAACCGAAGCAATTGCATCGCGATTATTATGTGGGCCCACCAAATCTCGAATGGGTCAACGACTTCAAAGAGGTGTCCCGCCTTATTTTCTATAAATTGTTTTACCATTTTTTGTGTTTAGACATTTTGCCGTGCCACCACTTCTGCCAGTTACACAATTCAATTTGATTTTATTGTGGAACCAACGCCAAACGAACAATTTGAATTGATGAATGAACGGACGAATGAGAAGCTGACATTGATGGAGCATGAAGATCGCGGTGGTGAAGTCATTAGTGCTTATTGGCTGTTGAAACGGTGCCCAATTGGGGAGAGGGTGACGGCGCCAGTTAAGTGGGAAAAATCGCGAAAATTCGGGTGCCAATTTGAACTATATTTCAGATTTGATCTGCGGTATGGCAATAATTTGGGTGCCAATTTGAACAAAATCATATTTTATTTGTGGGATGGAAATAATTGCATTGGGTGAGCAGCAAAAGCAATTTTATTGTCGTTAAATGAAAATAATTTAGGCCATTGTCGCCGCCAGCGGAAGAAAAAGAAGAAGCGGGTCAAAGCAATGAAAATTAATTATATTTGAGAAATGATCGATCTCATCAATAGGAAACGGATTTTGTGCCATCATTTTCTCTTAAAATGCTTTTGTTGATTCGTTCGTTCGAATAAAACATACATTTAATACAGTGGTGTGAACTGCTGTTCTTATTTTTATGAAATCTGGTTAAAAAATTAGCCAAAGTTTAAGAAAAAAAAAATATTTCGGTGGCGCCTACCGGCACCGCCGGACCTCCCCGGTAGGGGTCAACTCCGTCTCAGAGAGAAAAATTCATTTTAAGCTTAAGAATTTTTTTAAATCTCAGTTTTATTAGGTCGGGATCACCCCTTTTTTTGAAGAAAGTTTTTTTTTAATGTCATAAAAATTCAATCATTCCATATTAGCAGGGAAGGGATTTTTAGGCTATTTTTTGGTTTTGTTTATTGAACACTTTTTTTAATTTTTAAAAATCGAGTGGTTTTCGGGGATGCCGATCCCGAAATTGACACCCGTTTTGGCCTTTTCCGAACCCCGGACTTGGACAAAATTCGAAAATTTCAAAACTCACTTTTATATCGTACGTCCAAAGAGCAAAAAAAAAAAAATATCATCAAATCAATCCAATTCATCATAACTCAAAAATAATCGGACAGTTCTCAAATGATCACTTTTCCTTCTTCTGCTGATCACTGCGCCCGGGAAGAGAGAACCCATTTTCATCGTTTTGACCTGGCGGAGACAGCGGCCTAAATTAAACAAAAATTTGAAATGGATTAGAACCAACTTTCTGTAAAAGGATTGCCCGTAATTAATGAAAAAAACCCGGACCAATAGGGATTCCGAAATAAACCGTGTAACAGAACGGACAAAACGAAAAGGTCGAAATTTTGATGGTTTTTTCTTCATAAATTTTTTTAACGACTAGAAAATCTTTTCGCTTTTTTTAATGCTAGTAGAGAATGTGAAGAGCTTTCGGCGGATGATACAGCAACAAAATGTTTGGATTTGGATTCAAAAATACGGCCAATCTTTCTGCTGCTCACCCAATGTCATCGTAGAGAAGGAAGAACACTTTGTTCAAATTGGCATCCGAATTTTGGTCCTTCTTCTGCTGCTGTTGTTTCTGAACCGCCGCCGTCTCCGCAACAATCGGGCCCCGTTTCAACTGTTTCAACAGCCAATTATCACTAATGACTTCACCATCTTCATCCTCCATCAATGTCAACTTCTCATTGGTCTGTTCGTTCACCAATTCAAATAGCTCAATTTGCGACTTGAAAACATCAAAACAAATTTTGTAGCTGACTGAAGTGGTGGCACGGAGAAACGTCTAAAAAGGAAAATGAAGCGTAAATTAAAGACAATTAGACAATCGTTTATGTGACCACATACACACCTCTTTGAAATTGGTGATCCATTGGGAATTTGAAAAATCAGTGCAAAGCAATTGCTTCGGTTGACCATCGGGGGCCGTAGTCAAAGAAGGTGGTTATGGTTAAATAACCACTACCATCATGGTTTACCCGTAGTAAATGAGCAACCACGGGTTCATGGTCATTTAACCTGGTTATTTGACCATGATGGTTGGTGGTTTTTGAACGCACAGTAAAAGAACATGGTTGGTGGTTACCTAACCATGTAACCATGGTAAAACGCCAACCCTGCCCCTGCCCATGGTAGCAGTCGTAACCACCAACTTTTAAAAATCTGCCAAAAATCAGCAAAACAAGATAAAAAACAGAAATAAAATTAATAAAATAGAGAAATGTCTCCGCTATCGATCTATATAAAGTGTTTCATTTAATTCTATCGTAAAATATTTTTAAAAGATAAAAAACCAAATTTACCCATAATTTTTATATTTTAAGTGATTTTCGAATTTTTAAATTAAGTAATTTTATTTAAAACAATGTATTAATTAAAATAATAGAAAAAACAATATGATTTTTTAATTAAATAACCTTATAAATGCCGAAATATCGTAAATAGCAATAAAAAATTTTACAAAAAATTAATGCATAATAATAATTTATTTTTATTGCTTTTACAAATATTCTAGGGCTTTTAAACCTTATTTTGCCTATTTATCTATTATGACAAGTGCAAATTTTAATAAGTTCACGGTAGAAAGTCGGTGGTAAAGTGAAAGAAGATGGTTGGCGGTTAAAAAACGATGGTTGCTGGTTACTCCAGCAGAAAATTTACCATCTTCTTTTACTGCCGTTTTTCACATGGTTGGTGGTTATTTGACCAGGTCAAATGACCATGGTTAAATGACCTGGTCAAATAACCACCTTCTTTGACTACGGCCCCAGTTGTCGGCGTGTGCAACCATTTTGACAATGCTTGTCCAGCAGTTGCATTTGGTCCATCGTCAGCAATTCCATCTGGGAATAGAACACCAGAATCGATCGAAGTCAATTGATCAAGATCAGTGAGAAGTGTCGGCGAAGTGTGACGACGCAAATTATCCAAATGACCGCCACTTGCAAAGCTCAAATGGCGAATGTTTGTCGCAAAAATAAGCGAATTTTGTTGGGCAGCGGACGGTCCGGCAATGAAAATACCAAACTTTTCAAAGAGACAAAAAATATTGGTTTCAGTCCAATTTCTTCGTCCTTGCAAATTAAGATTTCTCTCCAAATTGTCAATTCGCTTTTTCCATCAAAATGTTTGTCCACCAAAATATCGAAACGGTCGGAAAGCAATGCCAATTTGAGTCCGAGTTGGCCATGGTCAAACAAAGGGAAAATGTCCATCCAAACGTCGCTACAAATCCAACTGAAACATGAAAAAAAAAGAATTGGGTAAATGAAAATTTGTAATTTTTCAAAAAATTCCTTACCGTCGATTCATTTTGGTGGTTCAATTAGCACACTTTTCCGCTTTTTCCAATTGATTAATTTGTCATAAAAGGCAAAAATCTGTTGTTAACTTAAAACAGAGAGAATTAGGAAAAATCAGAAAGCAAAAAAAAAAAAAAAAAATTTTGAAACAGAATAAAACACACGGAGATTTGTAAAAAATATAGTTTTTTCACTCTGATTCAGTTTATCCGCTCATAATTAGGCTGCTACGGAGAATCCGGGAAAAAATAAATAAATTTACATGCAAAATGGAGGAAGCCCTGGTAAATTAAGCATTGAACAATCAATCAGCAGAACGCCATTCCCCATAATTACTCTCTTTATATGTTATGTACGCATAAATTAATCCGTTAAGGCCATTATTTTAGGCCAACAAATCATTTTAATCTCCCCCCATTCCGGAACGGGCCAATTCCGTCCCAGCCAAGTTTTGAGTGGCATAACTTTTTGTATTGTTGACCGAATCCAACAATCTTGACACCATTCGAAAGCTTTTCACAGGCTCTATTGGCCTACTAATAATTACAGATAATAACGAACTGTAAAAAAAGATTTAGATAAAAAACTTCGAAAATTTTGCCTTTTTTGCGGTTTTCAAACGGCATCTTTTTAGTGAGCTGCTTAATCACTTAGATATAGCTTATAATCTTCAAAACATCCAGTGCTTTCGAATGATACCATTGATGTTATGTTTGGTCAACAAAGATTTGTGGGGCCTCGAAATGATTTACTGCTGATTAAAAGTAGAGCAAGACTTATGTATCTTGGGTTCTTCTCCATCCCGAACAAATAAGGAAAAGAAAACTCATGGTGCGGATAGCAAATTCCCCTACAAGATTTGTCTGTATGGCTAGAGAAATTTTAAAAAATGTCGTTGGAAAAATCCTCGTTGAAAATAAAGTTTCATAAATTTTTGGATTTTTCTAAAGATAAAAATAGCACTCTCACTGAATTTGAGTGTAACAGGCGACATTCACACTTCACCGATGATGGGGACCAATTTTACTTTAATCACTTAAATACCAGTAGTGAAATTAATTTCTTAGAAATGTAAAAATAAGATGCTAGGCCTAAAAGCCCAAAAACAAAGTTTTATCATTTTCAGTCTCCATTCCATTTTTTCAGAATTTTTTTAAAAAATTTTATGAAATTTTTTAGTTTTTCCCGAAATTGTCCGCAAATGTCCGTCCGCAAATGTCCGTCCGCAAATGTCCGTCCGCAAATGTCCGTCCGCAAATGTCCGTCCGCAAATGTCCGTCCGCAAATGTCCCACTGCGATATAAAGGCGCGAAACGACATTTTTGATGCAGAATAGCGCAAAAATGAACAGACGGTAAGCAATTTTTTGAAAAATTAAATTTTCGTTTACCCATTTTTTCAATGTTTCAGTTGGCTTTGTAGTGACGTGTGGATGGACATTCTCCCATCTTTTGACCATGCTGAACTCGGACTCAAAATGGCATTGCTTTCCGACCGTTTCGATGTTTTGGTGGACGTGCATTTTGATGGCAAAAGCGAATTGACAACTCGGAGAGAAATTAGAATTCGCAAGGACAAAGGACCAAAACCGAAAGTGTCTGAATGGATCGGAGGCAAATTGGTGGATTTTCCGATGCCGGACCATTCGCTGCCCATCAAAATTCGCTTTAAGAAGAAGCTTCGGATAAAGCAATTTTATAATTTTGTATATATTAAAGCATTTTTTATATTCTTCAGTTACATTGACCGCTCCGTCATTGAATTTCTGAGTTCCAACAAGCAAATTTGGGACAGAATGGGCACCAATTTGGAATTGTCTATTGAACATTGTAACCAGTCAATTTGGCATATTTTGGACCGTCAAATTTGGCCAATTTTTACGACCAACATTCGCCATTTGAGCTTTCCCAGTGGCGCTTATTTGGATAATTTGCGTCGTCACACTTCGCCGACACTTCTCACTGATCTTGATCAATTGACTTCGATCGATTCTGGTGTTCTATTCCCAGATGGAATTGCTGACGATGGACCAAATGCAACTGCTGGACAAGCATTGTCAAAATGGTTGCACACGCCGACAACTGATGGTCAACCGAAGCAATTGCATCGCAATAATTTTTTGGGTCCACTGAACCTCGAATGGGTCAACAACTTCAAAGAGGTGTGGTCCGCCATTTTTTTGTTAAATTGTTTTTGTTTTTACCAAATTTTTTCTTTAGACATTTCGCCGTGCCACCACTTCTGTCAGTTACAAAATTCAACTTTATTTTCGTATGGAACCAACGCCAAACGAACAATTTGAATTGGTGAACGAAAGGACAAATGAGAAGCTGACACTGAAACAGAATTTCGATGAATTCTACGCAAATGTATATAATTGGCTGTTGCAACGGTGCCCAATTGGGGAGACGGTGACGGCGCCAATTAAGTGAAAAAACCGCGAAAATTCGGGTGCCAATTTTAACTATATCAGATTTGATCTGCGGTATGGTAATATTTTGGATGCCAATTTGAACAAAATCCATTTTGAGTTACGGCCTGGAAATATTTGCATTGGGTGAGCAGGCAACAGCAATTTTTAATTGTCGAATAAATAAAAATAATTTTAGGCCATTGTCGCCACCAGCGGAAGAAAAAGCGGATCAAAGCAATGAAAATTAATTATATTTGATGAAATGATCGATCTCGCCAATAGGAAACTGATTTGATGCTTTCGTTTTCTCTTAGAAATGTTTTTGTTGATTCTTTCGTTCGATTAAAACATACATTTATATATGTATCAATTAAAAACTTTACTAATTAATTAAATTAAAAACTCTAAGCTTAGGCATAGGCTCTAAGCTTAGGCTTAGGCTTAGGCCTAGGCTTAGGCTCTAAGCTTAGGCTTAGGCATAGGCTTAGGCTTAGGCATAGGTTCTAAGCTTAGGCCTAGGCTCTAAGCGTAACTATCACACATAATTGCTAAAAACACATTTTTGAAAGAGTTAATAGTACATTCCTTTCTAAATTAACTCAAAAATGATTTTTTTCGAGAAATTTCAAATGTTGATAAAAAATTTCTTCATCATATACCACTACTTTTTTATATTTTTTCGTGAATAATATTCAATAGACTGTTTTTAGCAAATTTGTATATTAAATATTTATGTTCCTTGCTCTCTCACTTAACCAAATAAAGCGATTTATAAAATGTGATTTTTTGTTTCAATAAATGCCATGGCACAACAAATTCCTGCTGACCGTAAGATGTCAATTTTTTAAATATGGAAAAAATTCGGTGAATAATTTTATGCTCATTCCGTTGGACCTAACGGTTTTTCCAGAAAAACTTTCCCAGCCCCCTAGAATTTTTTTTTCACATTTTCCTGGCCACTGTCCCCGTGACTCCATTCAGCACTTTTGCTGATGGTCACCAGGGATGGCATGGAATTCCGACATTTTTGGGCCGGAATTCCGATTTCCGAAATTTTTGGTCCCTCAGAAGAATTCCATCCCTAATGGTCACCCTCGAAAAAAAAGTGGGTGGGAGGGTTTGGTTTGCAAAAGTTCTCATAATAAGTCGTGAAAGCTTCTTCAAATTGAGTTCTCTGGATCACTCTGCTGGTCAGTGATCATGAAGCTGGTTCGCTTCGGCCAGCATTAATTAGAAATAAATAATAAAATTTCAAATGCATTTTTTATGACGAAATTAAATGAACAAATGAGAAAAATAAGCAATCCGTTAAATATTCACGCATTTTTATTGTGATAATGAGCGGATAATTAGTAAACCCCAAAACCCGACCAATTTGGTGCACCCCGAGGGGCCCGTCTATCCCCGACAAATGCCGACTCCGACTTCCGCCACCCCCCCCCCCCCCCCCAATGAATTGCTACGCTAATATTTTTGTATAAAAATGCCCTTCTTTCTCCTCCTCTTCTTCATTCCATTCTCTCAATATTTTTCCTCTATTTTCCGCCGGTCATTTTGTTGCTGCTGCAAATGTCTGCAGAAATTCTGTACGTTTATTTTATTTCCTTTTTTCTAATAAATTTGTTAACCAGAATTGTGAATTTCATCACTTTGAAAGATTAGTTCCACAAGTTTTATTTCCTCGTCTTTAACCGTTGACCGTTTCATTGCTTTTCCATCCCTTCCATTCATTTATTTACCCTATTTATTTCTTTCAGTTGGTGTGCCGTGACTAGAGAAAGGCAAATCAACATTTTTCTCTTAGCGGATATTGTTTTAATAAATATCAACATTGATGTTGATATTTAATTAAATCAACATAACATTAAGGCATCAACGCAAATATCAACGTAATTTTTTAAAATTTATTTGAACGGTTTATAATTTTATGTAGAGAGATAGTGTAAAAATGAGAGAGTGCTGAATTTCAGTCCCAGTAACACTTTTTTAATTAATTTTTCTTTATTCTTCTTCATCAAAAATGTTTTGTCTGACCAGTACTGAAAGTTCAGCACTCTCTCATTTTGCCTTATCTCTCTCCCAAATGATATTTCCCGCTAAAAGTCATTTTTAAAAAATTGCTTTAAATTTTCAAAAATGATACAAATTTTAAAAATAGCGTTGATATTATGTTGATGGCATAATGTTATGTTGATTTAATTAAATATCAACATTGATGTTGATATTTATTAAAACAACATTCGCTATTTGAAAAATTTAAATTTTCTACTTTTTGTTCGAATTTGGATCCGGGCTTCGGAATTGGTCGAAATAGATGTAATATTCGTTGTCAGCGATCTCGAATACCCCTGGAAACACATTTTTATCACTAAAAATATTAAAAAATTTATATGGGGTGTAAACTGTACAAGTACCCTTTTTCCAATTGATTTATGTGTCACAAAGGGCAAAAAAACTGTGTTAACTTAAAATAAAAATAGAGACAAATACATACAAATGAAAAACGAAAGAGCAAAAGAACACAAAAACAATTATAGCAGAAAAAAGAAATGATGAAATCATTAAATAATAAATTTAAAAAACAATAGTTTTTTAGACACCTCCGTCCCGGAACCCGTCCAGCAGTTGGGCCCCCACTGTTACAAAAAACAAAATTTTCTAGCATATAAAAAAGTTGAAAAAATTTCAAAAAATTCTGACTTTTTTTTTTTTGCAATTTTAAACCCTGTTTAAAAATGGTCGAAATTTCCAATTTTTTCCTTCCCTAAATTTTTTTTTGAAAAACCGCGCCGCAAAAAAGCTTTTTATTTTTTTTTTAATTTGAAAGTGATTTTTATAAAGTGATGATTTTTGCTTTATAAAAGTTGTAGAAAAAATTTCGCGTTTCGCTTTTATTTTCATTTCGCAAAAATTTTTTACGGTTCTGTAGAGAATTTTGCTTATAAAATCTCCTCCTCCTCTTCATTCCATTCATTATCCATCCCTGCTCAATTATGTTTTTGTGTTCTTTTTGCTCTCTTATTTTTCCTAATTGTTCTCTCTGTTTTAAGTTAACCCCAGTTTTTTGCCCGTTGTGAAATTAATTGAAAAAGGTGACAAAGTGTGTTAATTGAACCAAAAAATGAACCGACGGTCAGCAATAAGTATTTTGAAAATTACAAATTTTACTAAAATTTTTCATTTACCCATGCTAGTTATTCCATGTTTTAGTTGGATTTGTGGCGACGTGTGGATGGACATTCTCCCATCATTTGACCATGCTCAACTCGGACTCAAAATGGCATTGCTTTCTTACCGTTTTGATGCGCTGGTAGACGCGCATTTTGATGGCAAAATGGAATTGACGCTTTGGAGATCAATCGAAATTCGCAAGGATATTGAAATGACAAAATTGTTTGTCGAAGGCAAATCTGAGGGATTTCCGATGCCGGACCGTCCATTGCCTAACAAAATCCGCTTTAAGAATCTTAAGATTGAGTAATGCTTTCATTCGTTTCAAATCTTTTGAAATGTAAAATTCAGCGACATTGACCACTCCGCCGTCATCTCATTTATCCATGCCAACAAACAAATTTGGGACAGAATTGGCACCGAATTGGGTTTTTATGTGTGGATATTAAAACATGAAGACATCCCATCGTTTTGTGACGTTTTTTTCCGTCAAATTTGGCCAATTTTCGCGGCAAACATTCGCCAATTGAGCTTTCACGGTTGCGCTCATTTGGACACTTTTCTTCGTCTCATTTCACCGACGCGTCTCAATGATCTTGATCAATTGAATACAATCGATTCCTGTCGTTTTTTGGGTGCACCCCAAAATCTCGCCGCCGAAATCTCGCCGCCGAAATCTCGCCGCCGAAATCTCGCCGGCCGAAATCTCGCCGGCCGTAAGCTCGCCGAGACAAAATCTCGCCGCCGAAATCTCGCCGGCCGAAATCTCGCCGCCAATTTTTGTTTTTGAATTTTTTCAATTTCAAATTATTCAAGAAAAAATTAAAATAAATTCAACAAATTCGTTTCCCAGCTCAAGTGCCTAAATTTAATCAATAACCATTTGTTCGCTTCCTAGTCGTTTTTCGACTAGGATTAGCCTCTCTATCTAAGTAAAAAAAAAGATAGGAGTTTCCAGCACGTGGCCACGAGGAGGCCTGCGATTGGTAATGGATAAACCTTAACGTGCCATTTTTTTGGGGTTTTTTTTTTTTGTTTTTTGTGTAAAAATAAAAAAATCAGAAAAATCGAAAACAGTGAAAATGATTCCAAACGATAATAAAAGGCCAATATCAAAGAAGTGAAAAAACGCAAGCCATGCATCAGCTGGGCACAATAAACCTCCGAAGAAGTGCTCCCAGTGATTTAATGCGCAATTTTATTTATCCATATTAAAATTATTTGCTAATCCCCGCAAATATTCAATTTTAGTGCGCTGTGCAAAACCCGCCTCAACAATATTAAAAATGCGCTCATCTGCATTAAGAAACTTTTTGTGTTTTTTTGGTGGTGCACCACCCCGAATCATTGCCTCAAAATCGGCATCCTTCCCTTTTTGAATGATTTTGATTCCACTAATGAATTTCCATATTGATGGGTGGTCCATTGCTAGCTGTTTATGAACTCGTTTGTTACCAGATTCACTAAAATTGTTTGTTCTATCTTGTGCATTCAAAACCCTGTCATAAAGATTCCACATTTCAATTGGAAAAAGTGGTCTCCGTCTCGTACCATTTCGGTTAAGCGGCCCTATGTAATATGTTTCAAACCAATCTAACAGCGGGTTTAACGAATTCAAATTTTGGTCGTCATCAAAAAGTGCCCTTAAATCAGTGAGCGCATCTTCAATATGTTGAGGGGACACAAATGACATGGCAACGATCATTTTTGAATGCATTTTAATTTGTGGGTCGTTTTTGTATCGGACGAGCAGACCCAATTCCGCAACTTTTTTCTTCATTGAGTGATTTAAATGAAAAAAGCATCCATGCAATTGGGCATTTGGCCAAATTGCTTGAACACTCTGAAAAAGACCGATTTCGAAATCCAATGCGACGGAATTGGGCTGCCACTCGGGTTTTAAATTTTTGATTGCACTTAGCACTTTTTCATAAGTCGCGCGTTGTTTGTTTGGAAGGAGGCAGTAAAACATCGGAATAACATGACCATTCCTTTTTCCCAAAACAATAAAAATTTGACCATTGTGAAAGGGACGTGGTGCTATTTTAAAAGTACCATCAACAAAATATTCTCAACAAGATGAATCCATTCTAACACTGACTGTTTCCCGAACACAATCACACGGTTAGGATCCCGCTCGTCGGCCCCTGTATCCAATAATAAAAAATTTTGCCCCTCAAAATTCTTGTCCGAGTCTCTCAAAACCAAAAGTTCAATATTTTGTGGGTCAGGTGGAACTGGGTTAACCTCGCCTCTCGCACGTCCAATGACTTTTCGGGTTGCATTTTTGTCTGACATTTTCCCTAATACCGCTTGACTTGTACCCTGTAAAAGCTGATCTCTGATTTGCCCCGGTAATTCGACTGTGTTTTTGGCTCTTTCCTTAATTGCGGTATTTATTTCTTTAACCACGATTTGAGCAGGATCCCCCTCATGACTATGTTCGTGAAAACGTTTTATAATGTGAATCCCTAAGGTATGAATGCGCGCAGGACAACTGTCTGAATTAACCCGGGTACATCTCCAAAATTTTGTTTCTCCATTTTTGCTTTTTTTGTCGAAAAAATAAAGATGACCGTTTTCTTTCACGAGGTCCTTCCCTTTGTTTGATTTAATAAGCTCAAAAGACGCCATATTTTAAAAATTTTGCGCGCTTGATATTGACTTCTTAGTGCGTTTGGAATGAAAATTACTGACAAATTGGCCGTATTTATAAGAAATCTGCGCTGCATTTTTTACGCAGATGCCTCGCCATTTTTTGGAGTTTAAAATGCGGAGATTCTACTGAATTTCATCATTCGATGTTTGTTCGCGCTTCTGCAAATTTTTTGTTCACATTTCATTGATTGTTATTCTCGCTTTTTGCCCTTTCTTCTTGTTTTGTAGACATTTATGGAATCTGGTGATTTGTTGCTCATCACGTCGAACAATTTCAAAAATCTTTTGGACGCACATTTACGTACTTTTTTGTTGGAAAGATTATCATCGTTTGGAGTTCAATCCGCTGACTTGGCTGACTTCAAACGCTTATCTGATGACAGTTTTGTAGTGCGTTTTTCCCCTGGCTCCAGCACCAAAAAACTCCGTTCGCATTTCTTCGGTGGAAAGTCAAGGTGTTTTTGCAAAAATTCTGTCTGTCCCTGCCTTTTTTTTTTGAAATGGGTTGCTGATCACCCGCTACCATGTCACAATGCCATTGTCGACGTCTGGTCCGCCATTTCCACAAGCTATCGGGAATGAATTACTTTGTTTTTGGGGTGCTTCGTATGCTTTCTCAAATTTTTACGCAGCTTCTTTTGAATTGGATGGGATCACTTATTCGTCGACCGAACAATTTTATCAGCATCAAAAAGCTTTGTTTTTCCGGGACTTTGAAGCTGCGTCTTCAATTATGAAGGCCAAAACTCCGGCAGAAATTAAAAAACTCGGGAAAATAACCGGATTAAATGCTTCAATATTGCCATTTGGCGAGATGTCTGTGAGAATCTGATGATGCGAGGCCTTCGAAAAAAATTCCAACAGAATGAGACGCTCAAAGAAATGCTTATAAAAACCGGTTCAAAGGTTTTGGTTGAGAGCTCCCCACACGATTTATTTTGGGGATGCGGAAAGGCAATGAACGACCCGCTTATGTTGAAAAATGAATGGAATGGACAAAACAGAATGGGAATATTACTAATGCTTTTGCGAGATGAATTAAATTTGTTGGCCCATTAATTATTGTGCAGTGATATAAAAATTGTTGATCAAATTTCTAATTTTTTAAAATTTTTTCTTGAATAATTTGAAATTGAAAAAATTAAAAAAATTTGGTGGCGAGATTTCGGCCGGCGAGATTTCGGCCGGCGAGATTTCGGCGGCGAGATTTTGTCGCGGCGAGATTTCGGCCGGCGAGATTTCGGCGGCGAGATTTCGGCGGCGAGATTTCGGCGGCGAGATTTTGTCCCGTCCCCCGTTTTTTCACTGGTGTTTTTACTGATGTTGATGAGGATTGGCCAAATCCAACTTCTGTCGGCAAAGCGTTGATCAAATGGCTGCACACTCCGAGCAAAGATGGAAAATCGAAGCGATTGTTTTTTGAAGATAGCGCACGAAGAAACTTCGGTTGGATCAACGCTTTCAAGGAGGTGTGTGTGTTTGATCACATTCTCATCAAATATTTGGATTTGATTTTCAATGTTTCGTTTCCCATTTTTTGTTTAGGAATTTATTTGTGCCACCACCACTTCTGTCAGCTACACAATTAATTTCAGTAGTTTAACGTCAATTGTGCCATTTGAATTGGTCAACGAACGGACTAACGAGAAGCTGACACTGACAAATGAGGGCTCTTTCGGGTCAATTAATTATTGGTTGTTGAAGCGATGGCCAATTTTGGGAGAGACGGCGGCGGTTCAGCGGAAAAATGGAAATTTGGATGCCAATTTGAACAGTGTCTTTTTTCATTTGCGTGGCTGGCGGGAAAAATTGGATCGGGTGAGCAACAAAATCGGCTCTAGTGCACTTTATGAGTCCAATCGACTTTTATGAGTCCAATCACTGGTTTTTATACAATAACTTTGTTCATGTTTGAACAGACCCTATCTTTTTGGTAACATTCGAAACATAAAGTCTAACGAAGCTAAAATGTATAAAATCGCAGCGTTTAGGTAAGTACCAAAAAAGATATGATCAATTAAGTAATTGCTGGTCATTTTTGTTTGTAACTTTATTGAAATGTTAGAATTCTCTTGTTTTTTCGTATTATTACATTATTTATTGTTAGACTTTGTGCTTTCGAATGATACCAAAAAGATAGGGTTTGTTCGAACATGAACAAAGTTGTTGTATAAAAACCCGGGATTGTCAATTGATTGGACTCATAAAGTGCACTAGAGCCACAAAATCAACAACTTTTCCTAAATAATTCAATTTGCGATCAATTTTTAGCCCTTTGTCACCACCGCAACCAGCAGCAGCAAAAGCGGCGGATCAAAGCAGTAAAAAGAGCGCCTAATTATGTGAAAGTGAATTTTTGGCACTTGACAAATAGTCGATCATTTGGAATTATTTGCATGAAAATTGTTGCTTTGATATTGTATTACTTTTTTCTTCTCTTTAAAGGTTGATTTTTTATTGGTCAATTTTATTTTTACCGGAACTCTCTGTGACTAAACTTAAATTTATCAACAAAAAAAAAATTGTTATTGTTTTTCATTAGTTCCATGGAGTATTTTTGGCTAAATTTTTGTTAGTATTTGCATTTGGCAGAAAATTAATTTTAAAAAATCACAAAATGAACAAAAAACTTGGCTAAATAAAAATCATAAATTTTGTTTAAAATATTTTCTTAACATATGTATAACAAACTGATCAAATAGTTAGCTAAAAATAAAAAGTTGATAAGCATTTAAGGGTAGCTTTTGTATTTTAATCATAAAAAAAAAACAAATTTAAAAGAAAACGTCAACCGGTATCGAACTCATAACAAAAAAAATCATTAAACATTGGACAGTTCTCAAAAATGACTGATTTCTACCGTATTTCAAGGGAAAATGATCAAAAATTGATCATTTTATGGTAATTAAAAAAATCAGCTGAAAAATTAGTAAAAAAAAAAACTTTAAAGAATTCTTTTTAAAGTTTTTCTAGGCTAGAAAATCCATTTAGATTTATTTTATTTAAAAATTCTAAGTTTTAGTTGAAAATTCTTAGAAATTTTTTTGTACGAGTTGCCATGACACCGCTGCTCTGCGGGTATACCTAAGTCATAGAGAGAATTTTGTTCTTTCTGGCCCCCCTATCCAAAATTTACAGAAAAATTTTCCCAGCCCCTCGGAATTTTTTTTCCTAAAACGATACGGAATCCTCAAAAATACGCTAATATTTTTAGTATAAAAATGCCCTTGTTTCCTTCTTCCCCTCCTCACTCGATTCATTCAATTATTCCGATATTTTCCCCGCTCATTTTGTTGCTACAAAAATGTCTTCGGAAATTCTGTACGTTTATTTTTTGTTTTTTTCTGAAATTTCACATTTCTTTTGCTCAATTCTTGACCAGCAGAATTGTGTAGATAAAAACTCAAAACTAATGTTGAAGGCTTATCTTAGTTTTAAAAAAGACCAAAAAAAAACTAAAACTTCACATTTGGAGGGGTCAAGGCAGTTCGTACAATTTCAAATGGGAATGGCCATAACTTTTTTTAAGACAAACAAATTCTTCAAAATTGGTATCATTCCAAAACGCTACATGTTTAGAAGCTATCATTAAGCAGAAGCTAAGCGATTAATCGTCTCATCAAAAAGTTATGGTTTATAGTTTACAAAAAATTAGGATTTTCTTGAATTTTTAGTCTTATACATAAAACATTATTTTTTGGTGAGATGATTAATCGCTTAGCTTCTGCCTAATGATAGCTTCTAAACATGTAGAGCTTTCGAATGATACCAATTTTGAAGAATTTGGTTGTCTTAAAAAAAGTTATGGCCATTCTCATTTGAAATTGTACGAAATGCCATCGACCCACATTTGGATTCTCTCGCTTTCATTGCTTTTCCCTCCCATCCCTTTCATTCATTTTCCAAATTCATTTCTTTCAGTTGGTGTGCCGTGTTTCTTCTGCTGTTTGTCGGCTGTGCCATCATTCTTTGGTTCTTTTTGGATCATGTCAAAAAACGACTACTCTCTCACAAAAAAGAAATGTAAAAAATTCAACAAAAATTTTTGAAAATTTCTCAAATTTTCAGTTTTATCTGCGCCGATTGTTGGCTTTTGGTGTTCGATTTTCTTGCGCCTTCTCAACTTGGCCTTGAATTGCACTGATTAGCCGCCGCTTTGACATTTACGTCGACGAACACTTCAAAACACGCAAATGGAAATTGGGCAAAATGCGAATTTGCCACAAAATTGGAGAGAATGGCACCAAACAAATGCAAATTGCCAAATCCGATGGAAATCCATTGCCAATTCCGCAAAATCCGTTGCCCAACAAAGTCATCGGATTCCGAGGCATTCTGATCTTGTAAAAAATAGATTAATTTGGTTAATTTTTCATCTACTTTTTCGGCTTTTCAGGTACATCGATCAAAATGTCATCGCATTTCTCCGCCGTTTTCACCGTTTTTTCGCCGTTTGTTCAATATACTTGGACAATACCACGGCCAATGATCGCATTTCGGAGTTTTTTTTGTTGAACATTTGGCCAATGTTTCATTTGCGTGATTCAATTCGTGGCATGTATTTGAACGGCATCGTTTTTCGCCGCTTGCGCCAAATGGCCCCGGCACTGTTCACCGATTGTCCATCACTTTTCGATCTATCTTTCGATGACGGCATTCTCCCTGAATTTCCGATCGATGACAGTGCCAATGCGTCGGATGGCCAAGCGGTGGCCAAATGGCTGTTCACGCCTCATCCAAACAATGTGCCGAACTTTCTCTACTGCGATGTGAGTTTGTCGATGGATCAATGGTCGTCAACAATGGAACAGTTCAAAACGGTGTGATTTGCACGCGGTGTTTTTTTAATTCAATTTTCTGTATTTTTTGTCCAATTTTCAGGCATTTTCCAATGCTTCTTCTCCGATTGCTTTCCACATTTTGGTTCACTTTCAGCCGTCTTTTCCGATTGACTCTGTTGTGCCATTTGATCGGATCAACAAAGTGACTGGAGAGAAATTGATACTTCATCAATTTGCAAATGATATTTGGCTCAAACGTTGTCCAATTGCATGGGATCAGAGAAAATGGCAAAATGTGATCAATGAAGTGTTTTTTGCTCGACAGAATCCAATTAACATTTTGATCAGAGACGGCGGATTCGACGACGGGTGAACAAATTAATAAATTAAGACTGATTTCAAATGGTGGAAAATCCGCCACCTTAGGCGTTTCGTAAAATCCGCAATTTTAGCGATTTTTTCGACATAACATGGCATAACTTTGCTTAAAGGCAATCAAATTATTTGAGGTTTTACATGCTAATAGAGAAAAAGTTTGGCTATTGATTGATATTAAGAAATTTAAAATTTGATTGCCTTTAAGCAAATTATGCCATGTTTTGTCGAGAAAATCGCTAAAATTGCGGATTTTACACCTAAACAAAGCTGCTTCTATAGACTTTCAGGACTCTTTCAATTTTCTAAGGCCCTAAGACCAAATCCAAGTGGCTGTTAATGCATTAATCTGAGTGTTAATTTTGATCAAGCCTAATCCCGATTTGATTCATTAGCAAATTGTTTTTTCAGTCTTCTCGACGTTGCTTCTCCCGGGCCAAGTGATCAGCAAGCAGAAATGCCATCATCTCGATAATATTGTGTAGTTGTTTGTTTGTATGTATTTGACTTTTTGCTTGCTCTTAATTCGTCCATTTCCATTGTATTATTGTATGTAATTAATAATTAATTCATTTGTGAAGTCGTTGCTTGGCTTTTAATTACAAAAATTGGCTTTTTGGAAAAAGGCGCCTCAAAGAATTGCTAAAAACCTGGTTTTTGATCCCGAATGCACAGAAATTTATGATTTTGTTTATTTCCTCCCAAATTGTTAAAATTTATTACGTGAGACGAAAAATATAAATAATATACCTAATACATTTTTGATCGAATTAATTGTAAAGTTAACTGATTTAAAGCAATTTTTCAAATTTTCTGTGCTATTATCCCATTATGTTTGATTTAAAATTGCATTTGGCGTTTTGTTGTTGTTAATTTTCTGTCATCATTTTTTTTTTGTTGCTTCTGATTTGGTGTTTAGGATTAATAGATTAATTGTAATTGTGTTAGTTTATGCAGTCTGCTGCTAAAGTTTAAGTTATCTGCCCTATGTATTGATTTGTCCTCGCCTTTTTTTTTATTTGCATGGAAGAAACGATTAACTTTTCTTCGGCATTTGTGCATATTTGTGGACGACGACACCAAACGTCGTACATATTATTATTAGGCCAACTCGTACGTACACATAACTTTTGTCAAAATTGACCCAATTAAACATTCTTGGTATCATGCGATAGCCCTTAAGGTTTTTTATTTCCTTGCAAAATGAAAAAAGATTGATAAAGTTTAAAAAAAAAGTTGGGTTTTTAACGTATTTTGTTTGCAAAACTGTTTGCTGGCACTTTTCTAGTTTTTACCGGACTAATTGAACATACATTTGGAATTTTATCAAATGCCATTTTACTCTCCGACATTTTTTAAATTTCTCCCACTATTTATGAGTCCTATGCATTAGAGCCGACTTTTCTCTCCCTAAAGGTCGGAGTGGAATCAAACATAAAATTGTACTTTGAATGCTTTTTCACCAACAAAGTCATTGACATCGTCGTGGGGTATGGTATGAGCCCCCTACCGTATCAATTACCACACGGTAAACATTTGCTGTGTATTGTAATAATGTATTTTAGCTCGAAAAACTCTAAAAAGCATTCTCAAACCTAATGGCTAACTTGCTATTAGAGACCGGACAAGAGGGTCGGTCGAACGGTTTCGGTTAAAAACCGAAAAAAAACCGAAACCGAAAAAAAACCGAAAAACTCAAAAAATTCTCGGTCGAACGGTTTCGGTTAAAAAACCGAAAAAAACCGAACCGAAAAAAACCGAAGAAAAATTTTCGGTATATCGTTTCGGTTTCGGTTTTTTTTTTGAATTTTTATATTTTTTCCAAAAAAAGCAATAAAACATTTTTATTAACAGAAAAAGCTAAAGATCACCTCTGAACTAAATTGTAAAGCTATTGAAGCTCTATTGAATGGTGTACTAAAGTTTGGAAAATGATAGAAAGGCAGTCAAAAAACATGTTTTTTCTCCTTGATTCTAAAAAAACCCACAAAGATTAGTTTTAGCGATTTGGTGCCCTTTCTGACGTTTTTGTTCCCGAAAAATTCCAAAATTCAAAAAAATCGGAAAAATACACCCCTAAGAAATGATCTAAAAAAATTCAGAGAATATACCTTTATGAATTGAAAAATTTTCGCAAAAATTGTTCGCCAAAATTCATTTTTTCGGGACCCACGCGTTTGGGCGCGGCCGTTTGGGCGCTGGTCTATAAACATATTAAGATTTCGAATGTTACCAAAAATGTTGGATTTGGATGACATAGAAAAAAGTTATAGAAAGTTATAGTTGAAAAACATGCTGGCGCCCAAACGGCCGCGCCCAAAATTTAGTTTTTTGAATTAGTTTTACGTGTTTTGCTCCCTAAAAATCATTAATAAAAAAAATTTAAATGCCTTTTTTCGTGCCTTTTTCGGGATTTTTGTGCCTTTTTTCGTGCCTTTTTCGGGATTTTTGTGCCTTTTTTCAGTGCCATTTTGCGCTTTTTGGTGCCTTAATTGCCAGCTCTAGCCATAACTTTAGGGCCGGCGGTGCTGATAAGCGCCGCCGGGAAATTTTTTTGTAATTTTAATGCTATTAGCAGATTTTGTCTAAAAATACCAAATTTTGAGATTTTGGACTAATTTTTTAAGAAAAGATAGCTTTTTGGGGGGTCGGCGGTGCCGATAGGCGCCGCCGGAGGAAAATTTTAAGAATTTTTAATGAATTTTGTTAAAAAATGGCCAACTGATTTGTCAAAAAAGTCGGTCGATTGTTTCGGTTTTTTAATTATTTCGGTCGAACGGTTTCGGTTAAAAAACCGAAAAAAACCGAAACCGAAAAAAACCGAAAAACTCAAAAATTTCTCGGTCGGTTTTTTTCGGTTAAAAACCGAAACCGAAAATCGAAAAATACCGAAAAAAACCGAAAAAAAAACCGACCGGTTGTGGTACTTAATTGACTTTTGACCTCTTTTATGTTTTAAATTATAATTATTTATTGGCGTTCTGTCTTTTCTTTCTTGTTATGGACCTAAATATTGTGTTTTTCAATTACGGTTCTCTTTTTTTTGTTTTGTTTTATTGTCTTCTCTTCTTTTGTTTTTTTGAATTTCTTTGGACGCTGATTTCATCAAATTTATTGCTGTGGTCTCGACTTTTAAA
>SIJG01000122.1:372352-409828 GCA_023374025.1 Heterodera schachtii
TTTGAATTTTCGACTTTTTGTTCGAATTCCGGCCCGGGGTTCGAAATTGGTCAAAATGGATGCCGGATTCGCGATCTACGACCCTCAAAACCCCATAAGACATGTTTTCATGACTTTTTAAAAATAAAAAATTTTTATTCCAAAAAGGGGGGGGGGGCGGGCACCAGCTTCACTATTACCCACTCGTTCGTTGCAAACATTGCGTTTGCCTTTTTGCAAATTTTACTCATGCAGCTCTTCCATTGAAAACCATTATATGTATCTATATGAATTTTTGTTTGGTTCTTAATATATTTTTCATACCGTATGAAGTATTCACGTTTCCAATGGAATTTATGGGTGATACTGTCGATGGTACCCCCCCCCCCATTTTAAATTTTTTTTTGTTTGTTTTCAAAGACATGAAAGCATTTTCCTAGGGTTTTCGGGGTCGCTGATCATGAATCCAGCATCTATTTCGACCAATTTCGAACCCCGGACCTGAAACCACCAAAAACCTAGGAAACATGCTTTCATTTCTTTTGAAAACAAAAGAAAAATTTCAAAAAAAGGGTGAAGGTACCATCGACAGTATTACCCCAAAATGTACGGTTAATGAATGGTACATAAAATCATTTTATAATTATTTTTTAGTCGCACTCAATTAAATATTATAAACATTTAACGGTAATTTTTACAGTTCACTTCGGCAAATTCCAACAATTAATATCCGCTGGATTAAGGAATGACTATTGCTCATTAGGGATACTCGAGATTGAAAATTTCCCTAGGCTTAACCAGAGTCCGCAAAGCACGAGACTTTCAAAAAATATCTTATTTCCAATTCAGCATAACGCAAAATAAAATGGGTCATTTCTCAAATAATCTCTCATCCCAAATAAAACATTATCAATCAATCCAATTCATCATAACTCAAATGATCGGTCATTTCCCAAAATGATCACTTCTTATTCTTCTGCTGATCACTGGGCCCGGGAAAAGAGAACACTTTTTCGTCGCTTTGATCTGGCGGAGACAGCGGCCTTAATTAAATGCAATTTCAATTTAAGAATAATTTAAGATTAGAGAGCGGAATTATTGAAAAAACCCGGGCCAGCATTGTTTCCTAGATTGACCAAGACAAGACAGGGACTGAATAAAGTCCTCTGCTGCTTTAGCAGGACTCCTGGCCATATGTGGAAAATGGGGGGGGGGGTCAGAGCGAAGGGGAAAAGAGGGAAATTTCTGAAAAATTTGCCTGCTATATTTTATAAATAAAACTCATAAAAATTCTTTACATGAACGGACCACTGCGCAAACCCCCCCCCCCCTTTTTTTCTTCGGTTTACCCACCCCCCCCCCCTTTCATGTATGCTCTTGCTGCCCTGCCAAAATTGCTGGGAAAGTATGTGTACTGTACAGAGGATACTGTCATCATTTCCGTATTTTATCAAAAGTAAAGCCTTCTTTGCTGCTCACCCAATGCAACTTCATGAAAATCGAAGTTAACTCCGTTCAAATGGTCCAAATTGTCGTCTTTTTGTACCGCCGCCACAATAATTGGGCACCGTTTCATCAGCAGACAATCACTGATTCCATCACCACCACCATCTTCATCCTTCGTCAGTGTCAGCTGCTCATTGGTCCGTTCATTCACCAATTCAAATGGTTCAATTGGCATTGTTGTTATATAATAAAAAATTCGAATTTTGTAACGGATCGAAGTGGTGGCACGGAGAAAAGCCTAAACAAAAACAAATTGATCATCATAATTTTTGGGTCATATGCAACACGGTCCCGAGAAAACGGGGACAGTTTTTTTAGTCACGAAAATCCCTGTCGATAAAAGCAGCAAAAATTGTGAAAGAAAATATTATCCATGTTTGTCGACTCACCTGTTTGTGATTGTCGAACCAATTGTTTATTTCCATTTGAATTAAAAGCGAGCGAAATTCATTCGGTTGGCCATCAGTTGTCGGAGTGTGCAACCATTTGGACAACGCTTGGCCAGCAGTTGCATTTGGCCCATCGTCAGCAATTCCATCGAGGAACAAAGCACCAGAATTAATTGAATTCAATTGATCAAGATCAGTGAGAAATGTTGGCGAAATGCGACGACGCAAATTGTCCAAATGTGCGCCATCAGGAACGTACAATTGGCGAACGTTTGTCGCAAAAACGGGCCAAATTTCTCGGGCCAATACATCCCAAATTCGTTGGTTATCTTTTGGTCATCATCAATGGACAACTCCAAATCGGTGCCCATTCTGTCCCAAATTTGCTTGTTGGCACGGAGAAATTCAATGACGGCATGGGAAGACATTGCAGCAACAAAATGACCAGAATTGAAAAAAAAAAATCTTTTTAAGGCATTTATTTACCGTTAATAATTTTAAAAAATATATATTTTTTTATCTGTCGAATTTTTGAATCATTTTTTTATGATTTTTTTCCAAATTTGTCACAGATTGCCTTTTTTCCTTTTCCGTCCTTCACCTCTGTGGTGAACTTTTGTGACTTTAATTAGCCTCATTTTAGGCTTTTTTGGTTGGCAATGAGGTGAAATTTTAGGCTTACAATTCGGCATTTTGAGTTTTTTGGGAGAAAAAAACAATTTTATTTAATAATTTTTTTGATCAAAACCGTTAATTGAATAAATATTCAAATTATTTTGAATTTGAGCGTTTTTGTTGTTGTTTTTTTGTAAATTTTAGTGTGATACTACCTTAAAACAGGGAAATTACCTCAAATTCCTCATCCTTTTTGCGTCTCTCCCGTTTTATCATTAGCCATTTTATCAACGATTACTCACAATGAATGAATGAATTAATTACATGCACATAAAATACAATGGAAATGGATTCAAATACAAACAGACAAACAATTAGACAATATTCAAATGGCAATTTCCACCAAAATCATTTCGGGCATCATAATCGCACCAATTAATCGGTTAATCCATTCATTTCTTCTGCTGATCACTAGGCCCGGGAGAAGCGTCGTCGAGAAGACTGAAAAACCGAATACCATTGCAAATTATAAGAAATTAAATTTTATGAGTCCAATCAAATAACTATCATTGAGTTTTTGTACATAATTCTGTCCATTTCAAAACAAACCGTACATTTTGGATACAAATGAAAGCACAAAGTCTAATTGTAAGTAATTGTTGATTGAACTCATAAACAAAATGAATGTTTAAAAATTGTTCACCCATCGTCGTATCCGCCGTCTCTGATCATAATGTCAATTGGGTTCGGTCGAGCATTCGTTTCTTCCCACGCATTTTTCCAATTTCCATCATCCCATCCAATCGGACAACGGGTGAGGCAAAAAGCATTTTCAAATTGTTGAAGAAGCAATTTCTCTCCAGTCACTGCGTTGATCCGATCAAATGGCACAATGAAGTCAATCGGAGAAGACGGCGGAAAGAAAAAAGAAATGCGAAAAGAAACCGGAGAAGAAGCATTGGAAAATGCCTTAAATGGGACAAAAAAGCATAGAAAAACCAATTAAATTAGGGATAATCACCGCTTTAATCTGTTCTATCGTTGACGACCATTGATCCACCGGTGAATTCAAATAGCATTGGAGCCACTTCGGCACACCATTCGGACAAGGCGTGAACAACCATTTTGCCATCGCTTGGCCATCCGACGCGTTGGCACTTTCATCGGGCGGAAATTCAGGGAAAATGCCGTCATCAAACACGACAGCGCAAAGTGATGGACAATCGTTGAGCAGTGACGGGGCCAATTGACGTAAACGGCGAAAAGCGATGGTATTCAAATACATCGCATGCATCGAATGGTGAAACATTGGCCAAATGTTGAGCATAAAAAAGTCCAAAATACGAACATTTTCGGTGATAATGTCCAAATCCGTTGAACAAACGGCGAAAATACGATGAAAACGGCGGAGAAATGTGACGACATTTTGATCGATGTACCTGAAAAACCGTAAATTTAGATGAAAAATTCCAATCTAATCAGTTTTTACATGATCTGAATGTCTCGGAATCCGATGACTTTGTTGGGCAACGGATTTTGCGGAATTGGCAATGGATTTCCATCGGATTCGACAATTTGCATTTTCTTCGTGCCATTTTCTTGAATGTCCCATTGGATTAGCAATTGTTTGTTCAATTTCCATTTGCGTGTTTTGAAGTGTTCGTCGACGATGCGGTCAAAGCGGCGATTGATCAGTGCAATTTCGAGGCCAAGTTGAGAAGGCGCAAGAAAATCGAACACCAAAAGCCAACAGTCGCCACAGATAAAGCTGAAAATTGGAGAAATTTATGAAATTCCAATTTTTTTTTGTTTTTTACATTTCTTTTTTGTGAGGGCTTCGTCGTTTTTTGGCATTGTCCAAAAAGAACCAAAAAAGAATGGTGGCACAATCGACCAATAGAAGAAACACGGCACGCAAACTGAAAAATGATTGGGGAAATTAATGAATGAATGAAAGGGAAGGAAAAAGCAATGAGAGGCCCCCAAAGGTTAAAGACGAGGAAATAAAATGTGAAGTTTTAGCCTCTAAAAAGCTAATCTTTCAAAATTGGTTTTGAAATTTTCATCTCACAAATTCTGGCCAAAATTTGAGCAAAATATGTAAATGCGAAACGTTTGAAAAAAACGTACAGAATTTCTGAAGGCATTTACAGCAACAAAATGACCGGAAAATATAGGAAGAATGAATAATGAGAGAATGGAATGAGGCGGAGGAGAAGAAAAAGGGGCATTTTATATACTAAAAAAGTTACAAACAAAAACAAAATGTTGAGGTGCTGCTGCGCAAAAAAATTTGACGAAATTTATTTTCAATGGCACCGCCCGTGGAAAAAAAGAAAAAGCATTCCTCCGCGGACCATCGCTTCATTTCTTCTTCTGATATTATTGGTAAGAATCAGCAAGAATTGATGGACTCATTTGTGGCACCATTTGGAGGACGGCGAAGTGTTCGCGTGGCAAAGAAAATGAACAAACGAATTTTTAGGAAAATGTGAGGCCAAATTTGGCATTTTTTCATGGCATTAAGCAATCAATGTGTTTGTTTTCCATGTTTCAGTTGGATTTGTAGCGACATTTGGCTGAACATTCTGCCCTTCTTTGACCATGCCGAACTTGGTCTCAAAATGGCACTGATTTCGCCACGTTTCGTTGCTTTGGTGGACAAACATTTTGATGGGACACCCGAATTGACGACACTTTGGAAACGTATCATAATTCGCAAGAACATTGGACCAAAAGCTAAACTGTCTGTTCTGGTCGGTGCCAAATTTGTGGCATTTCCTTTCTCCGACGGTCCGCTGCTCAACAGAATCCGCTTTAAGGATATTCACATTGAGTAAATCAAAAACAATACAGAAACCAATTAATTTTGGAGTCCCTTTTTCTAACAATTTTCGGCAATCCTGGAGAATGGTTGTTTGTGTGGATTTTGACGAAGAAGTGAACTTAGATTGGTGTGTGTGGTGATATTCTCAAAAAATTTGGATATAATACCGCTGGTACCACTCAATTTTTTGAAAAAATTTTTAATCGGATGGATCAACAATTTGAATGAGTTGTCCTGATGGTTGTTGCCCTATTTTCGTTAAACGACCGACTAATTGATAGCCTTTGAATTTCGATAGATTTTTGTTTAGGCATTTGCCTGTGCCACCGCCTCTGTCAGCTACAAAATTCTGTTTGCAGTGTCTAAAACATCAATTGAGCCTTTTGAATTGGTGAACGAACGGACCAAGGAAAAGCTGACTCTGGACAAAGTGCCAAGTTCTGCTGTTTATTGCCTGTTGAAATCGATGCCCAATTACTGAAAAGGCAGCGACGGATCAATGGGAAAAGGACGGAAATTGGGACGCCAATTTGAACAATGTCCAATTTAATTTGTGGGGTGGCAAAAGTTCGACTGGGTAAGCGTAAAATATAATATTCAATTCAGCCAATTCAAATTTTATTTAATTTTAGCCCATGGTCGCAACCAGCGGACGAAGAAAAAGAAGCGGGTCAAAGCATCGAAATATCGTCGGATTGCGCGGAAGACGAATTAATTATATTTGAAAATGTCCGATCACACATTTGGAATTATTGCTTTTGTTGATTTTTTCCCTTTAATACATTTATTTGCTTGCTTTGTTGTTGTGCAATTTCTTTGGTATCAATTGAAATGATTGTCTATAGAACTTGGTAATATGTAGTTAGGTAAGATGTTTCTCTCCCGCGTTTAGTAAAAAAAAAAAATCGAAATTTTCAGAAAAAAAAACGTATCCAGCCGAAACTTCGCCTGGGCCTTCCCGCTTATATTTTGTGCTAAAACTAAAAAAGGACGGAGGCAGGTGTCTAAAAAACATTGTTTTTTTTTCGTGTCCCGACATTTGCGGCCCAGACTTTGGTCCTAATGAACCAAAAGACCGTGTTTTCTTAATTTTATTGTTGGTTAGGCTATCAGGGCTTGAAAAAATTCAACTTTGAGTCCGATTTTGGACATAGACGCATATATCGGGGCCGCAAATGTCTGGACTGCAAATGTCGTGGCTCCGTTTTTTTTTTGGTACTTTTCCGTGCCAGATCCAACTAAAATGCCTTTTATATTGGTTTTCTAAGCAATCGCAATTTTTTTTTTTTAATTTTCTTCCTCTCAATTTTTTTTTATTAAAAATAAATGTTGGCAAGTTTTTTTCTTAAAATAAGCAACTTAAAAATGTTAAATTCTAATAATTCAACACAAAATAATAGCATCGGACAACTTTATTTTTATTAAAAAAAAATTTTTATGTAGAAGCGAAAGTTCTTTGATTTTTTGAATTTTAATTGCTTTTTAAAACATGCAAAAAAATTAACTACAAGCAAAGATCAAACAAAACTTTAACAAAGAATTAATGAGAATATCCGAAATTCAGCTTTTTCGAGTATTTTTGGAATAATTTTTTGTTTGTTATCTTGAGCACAAAAATTTAGTTACAAAAACTTCAATAAAAAGCAACAAAAGTCAATGAGAGAGCATTTATAAACAAACAATAAATGAGCATCAAATCAAATCAAATTCCAATTTGTGAGATCATCGACCATTTCTCAAATAATAATTAATTCACTTCCGCGCATCAGACGACATTTTCACAAATAAATCATTCATTCCGCTGCTGATCACTGGGCCCGGGAGTCGTCGAGAACATTTCATCGTTGCTTTGACCCGCTTCTTCCGCTGGAGGCGACAATGGCCTAAATAATTAAGTGCAATTTTGAATTATTTAAACAATTGAAATGTTTTTTTTTATTGCTCACCCGATGCAATTATTGTCAATATCAATCACAAATCGGACATTGTTCAAATTGGGGTCAATATTTCCGTCTTCCCATTGAACCGCCGCCGTTTCTCCAATTGGACATCGCTTCATCAGCCAATTGCAAGGATGCCATGGCACTTTCTCCATTGTTAGCTTTTCATTAGTCCGTTCGTTCTCCACTTCAAATGGATCAAATAATGCCGAATTATTCAGTCCAAAATTCATTTGGTAACTGACAGAAGTGGTGGCACGGACAAATGTCTAAACAATGGGAAACCCAAATTAAACGCGAGTCAATTAGTCAGTCGTTTAGGCGAAAATTTGGTCACACCTCTTTGAAACTGTTGATCCATTCGAGGTTTGGTGGTGGCCCATACAAAAAGGCACGGCAACGCAATTGCTTCGGTTTGCCATCTTTTCTCGGCGTGTGCAACCATTTGAACAACATTTGCCCGGCAGAAATTGTTGCATTTGGCCCATCATCATCACCAATTGCATCGGGCAACAGGCGAAATGAATCGATGGAATTAATGTTCATATCGGAAAGAATTGTCGGCGACATGAGACGAAGCAAAGTGTCCAAATGAACACTATATTGAAAGGTCAAATGATGGACATTTGTCGTCGTAAAAATTGGCCAAATATGACGGACAAAAACATCCCAAATTGGCTGCACATTGATTCCGGTTGAACACAAAATCAAATACAAATTGGTGCCTTTGTCCCAAATTTGCTTGTTTGAACGGAGAAATTCGATGACGGAATGATCAATGTAACTGAAAAAGAAGTAACAAAATATAAAATAGAAAATTTGAATGTATTACTCAATCCGAATGAAATAAATGTGGTGAATTTTGTTGGGTAGCGGACGGTCAGGAAATGGAAATTCCACATAATTGTAAGGGATATAGACAGATAATTTTGCTTTTGGTTCTGCTATGTCCTTGCAAATTGCGATAGCTCTCCGAAGCGTAAATTCCGTTTTTCCATCAAAATGCGTGTCCACTAAACCATCGAAACGTGGCGAAATCAGTGCCAATTTGAGTCCGAGTTGAGCATAGTTAAAAAAGGGCAGAATATCCATCAAAACGTCGCCACAAATCCAACTGAAATGCGTGCGTAAAAAATTACTGAAAATAGAAATTGGCACTTTTTGTAGTTTAAGGGGGTTGGGGTCACTTCGGCGCGGACCATTTCGGCGCCGCAAATTTTGAAATGCTATAACTTTTTTTAACTTTAGCTTGTGCTCTATATTTATATGTCAAAATAGAAATAAATGATTCAAAAATAAAAAAGTTATGACACGCGGCGCCGAAAAAGCCAAAAAGTCAATTTTTGAGGTTTTTTGGCCATAACTTTTTTTGTAAACTCACTAAATTTTTTGAAATATTTGCAGGCTAATAGAGAATCTCAAGAGCTATAAAATGATACAAAAAATATTTAATTTGGTTGATAATGAAAAAAGTTGTTAGCAGCGGCGCCGAAAATGCCGGCGCCGAAGTGGGCGGTTCCCGTTTAAGGCAGGGCTCGGATCTGTCCTTATTTATAAGATTTGTCCTTATTTGGAGGGTCCAAATCTTACAAAATAAAAATGTCCTTATTTGTAAGATTTGTCCTTATTTCGGGCTATTGTTCTTATTTTGTTCTTATTTCTTAAATATATTCATAATTTTGAAATTTTATGGCAGAATTTCAATATTTTATCAAGAAAAGATAAGATTTGAGGCAAAAATTGACCTTTTTTGATTAAAATCTGTTAACAAATCGCAATTAAAATTTTAAAAAATTTTCCCGGCGGCACCTATCGGCACCGCCGGACCCCCTCCCCTCGCCCATTCACCAAAAGTTTTTTGGAAAATGCGCCGCAAAAAAAGAGTTTTAAAATCTGATTTTTTGATTCCGAATGCACTGAAATTTATGATTTGCTTAATTCCTCACCAAAATTGTTAAAATCGATTAATGGGAGGTGAAAATATAATATTTAATACATTTTCGATCGAATAAATTGTAAAAATAACTGATTTGAAGCAATTTTGCGAAATGTTCTTATTTTTGACCCGAAAATCTTATTTTTTGGCCTTGATGTTCTTATTTTGAAAAATTTTCGATCCGAGCCCTGGTTTAAGGGCCCGATGAAAAAAACAAAAATGGGAAGCGAAGTTTTAAAAAAATTACAAATCAAAATCCGTAAACCTAACGCGTACTGCCATTTAAGATAAAAAAAAAATTCCTCACATTTTCTTTAAACGTCGCTGCATTTTGTAAGCAATTTGCTGCACACTTTTGTCGTAAGTTGTGATTGCAAAAATGAAATTAACTGTCAATTTTCTCTTCCTTTTATAAGGGTTTTCTTATAAATCGGACTGACTTTTCTAAATTTGATTTTTCCACTTTTGTAAAAGTAGGTGACAAATTGGGGAAGAGGAATAGAAAGATGATGTCCCCCGTCCCCCATTTTTAAAAAATATTAAAAATGTTTCCAATCATTTTCGAAGTTGCTGATCAAGAGGCCGGCATAAATTCAGAAAACTCTGCGCTCGAATTCGGAAAATAAACTAAAAATTTCGAATTTTTTAAACCGGCTTAAAAGTATGAATTTGAAGTGCAAACAATCCAGAATTTCTTAAAAGCATACCCTCCTGCTGCTGAGGGTCCCTATTGACTAAGAAAAGCTTTGTGGCGAAAAATCGAAAAGCACAGATAGACGGAAAAATTTTATGAAAAAAATGGAAAAGGTAGAAGAATATAAAATATTGAAAACCAATAAACGTTGTAAAAAGTTTTCATTCATTTTCAGTGATTATAAAAATTTAAGTGTTTTGTTTGTTGTTTAGAAAGGGATTTTTCAAAGACACTTAATTACCTAATTAAGTATTTATTCTGGCATCAATAAATTGGAAAACTTTGTGGCGTGGCAATGATAGCATTGGGTGAGCAGCAGAAAAATAATTCGTCAAATGCAAATGGCACTAAATTTTATGCCATTGTCGTTACCAGCGGGAAGAAGCGGATGAAAGCAATCAAAATGTTGATTCTTTTATTTGAATTAGTGTTGTTGTTACCCATTTCCGCCTGAAATTAACATAAAAAAATTGTTGCGGAGCGCTTGAATTTTTTTCACCACTATTCCAGCGGATATTAATTGTTAAATTTGCCGTTTTGAATACCGTTAATAATATCTAATTTTGGGGTCGGGGTCACTTTGGCGCGGGCCATTTTGGCGCAGCGGATTTTAAAGTGTTATAATTTTTTTCTTATCCAACCAAATAAAATAATTTTGATACCATTAAATAGGCCTAAGTGTTCTTTATTAGCCTGCAAAATATTAGATAAAATACATTCGGTTTGACAAAAGATATAGCGTGCGGCGCCAAAATGACCAGAAAAAGTCAGTTTTTTGAGGTTTTTGGTCATAACTTTTTTGTGTATCAATTAAATTTTTTGAACTTTTGCAGGCTATTAGGGACTATCAAACGCTTTAAAATGATATCAAGCTTATTTAATTTTAATGAGAAATAAAAATGTTATAGCGTTTGGCGCCAAAATGGCTGGCGCCAAAGTGGCCGATTCCCCTGATTTTGTGTGGCTAAAAAATTGATAGCCTAAAGTCAGCAGGAATTTGTTATGCCAAGCCTTTACCGTTTTGGCTCTAATGCAATTTATGAGTCCAATCGACTTTTATGAGTCCAATCACTGGTTTTTATACAATAACTTTGTTCATGTTTGGACAAACCCTATCTTTTTGGTATCATTCGAAAGTACAAAGTCTAACGAAGCTAAAATATATAAAATCGCAGCGTTTAGGCAATTCCGAAAAAGATTTGATAAATTATGTAATTGCTGATTTTTTTCGTTAGTAACTTTTTTTTAAATGTTAGAATTCTCATGTTTCCTCGTATTATTACATAATTTAGACTTTGTGCATTCGATTGCTACCAAAAAGATAGGGTTTATTGTATAAAAACCAGGTATTGTCAATTGATTGGACTCATAAAAGTCGAATGGACTCATAAAGTGCACTAGAGCCAAATCTTTTTCTGTTTACTTTTTGGAATATACAGAAAGTTTTTTACTTTGTTAACAATCACAACTTACGACAAAACTGTGCAAATTGTAGCAAAAAATGAACAGATGGTAAGAAATTTTCGTAAATAAAATTACAAATTTTTTTCCCTAATTTCTCATTTCAGTTGGATTTGTAGCGACGTGTGGATGGACATTCTTCCATCCTTTGACCATGCCCAACTGGGACTCAAAATGGCATTGCTTTCCGACCGTTTCGACCTTTTGGTGGACAAACATTTCGATGGCAAAAAGGAATTTACGCTTTGGAATACCATTACAATTTCCAAGTGCGAAGAACAAAAAGCGAAACTGTCTGTTGTTCAGCCAATTTGGGATGTTTTTATTCGCGAAATTTGGCCAATTTTTGTGTCAAACATTCGCCATTTGTCCTTTTTCGATGGCGATCATTTGGACAATTTGCGCCGTCTCATTTCAGCGACAATTCTCACTGATCTTGATCAATTGAATTCCATTGATTCTGGGTCTTTATTCCCCGATGGAATTGCTGACGACGGGCCAAATGCAACTGCTGGTCAAGCGTTGTCCAAATGGGTGCACACGCCGAGCAAAGACGGGCAGCCGAAGCGATTGCATTGCGTTGATTATTTTGATCAATCAAATTTTAAATGGATCAACAACTTCAAAGAGGTGTGACCGCCGTATTTCGTTAAATTGTTTTTTGTTTTACCAATTTTGTTTAGACATTTCGCCGTGCCACCACTTCTGTCAGTTTCAATATTCAACTTTTTATGCCTTTGGAAACAACGCCAATTGAACAATTTGAATTGGTGAATGGACGGACGAAAGAAAAGCTGACACTGTCACGTTATGATGTTGTTAATTTGCTGATGAAGCGATGCCCAATTAGTGAAAAGGCGGCGGCGATTCAATGGGAAAACGACGAAAATTCGGACGCCAATTTGAACAATATCAAATTTATTTTGTGGAGTGGCGGTATTAATTTCATTGGGTAAGCGTAAAAGATTAATTAATTCATTCACCCAATTCAAAGGTGGAGGGGGGGGGGGCGGGGACGCGAAGAGCTGCGTGTGTGTGTGGGTGGACCCACGCGTTTGTGCGCCAGCATGTTTTTCCACCATTGCTTTTTTCTTTGACATCTAAATCCTACAATATTGGTATCATTCGAAAGCTCTTAACATGTTCTATTAGCCGATAATTCTGTAGTTTGTCCCCCCCCCCCCCACTTTGGAAAAAAATTTTAAAATTTTTTTGTCATGAAAACAAATTTCCAGGGGTTTTTAGGCCAATTCCGAATCCTAGACCCGAATTCGAACAAAAAGCCGAAAATTCAAATTTTTCCAAATTTTCGCTTTTAGTCTAAAAGGTTTAAATGATATTTTATTAAAGCACTAATGACTTTAATTTCGTTTTCATGTTATCTAAACAAGGTTTGAACCAAAAATGTGCGAAAAAATTGAATTTTCGACTTTTTGTTCGAATTCGGGTCCGGGATTCTGAATTGGTCGAAATTGGTGCCGGATTTGTATTTTCAAACATGGAAAATTTTATTAAGAAAAAGCTTCAAATTTCGACTCTTTTTTTGCAATTTCATGTTATAACTTTTTTGGTAATTTTCGAATCGCGAAGCAATAGCTTAGAAAAAGCTTCTAAACATATTAAGCTTTAGAATGATACCAATAATGTTAGATTTGGCTGACAAAGAACAAAGTTATAGTGGAAAAACATGCTGGCGACCAAACGCAGTGGACCCATGTGTGTGGTCACATAAACGATTGACTGATTGCCTTTGATTTACGCTTCTTTTATTTTGTTTAGACATTTCTCCGTGCCACCACTTCTGTCAGTTACAAAATTGATTTTGAAGTGCCAACAACGCCAATTGAGCCATTTGAATTGGTGAACGAACGGACTAATGAGAAGCTGACACTGATTAAGGACGAATATGGAGACGATGAAGTCATTAATTATCATTGGCTGTTGAAGCGATGTCCAATAATTGTTGGGGAGACGGCGGCGGCGGTTCAATGGGAAAACGACGAAAATTGGGAGAACAATTTGAACACTGTCAAAATTTTTTTGTGGGCTGGCAGCATTAATTTCATTGGGTAAGTGTAAAAGATAGGTAATTAATTCATTCACCCAATTCAAATTCTGTTTAATTTTAGGCCATTGTCGTCACCAGCGGACGAAAAAGAAAAAGCGGGTCAAAACAACGATGAAAAAGTGTTCTCGACGACTCCCGGGCCAAGTGGAACAGCGGCGGAATGAGTGATTATTTTGAAAATGTCGTCTGATTGCGCGGAAATGAATTAATTATTTTTGAGAAATGATCGATCTCACCAATTGGAATTTGATTTGATTTGCTCCTCCATTTATTCTCTTCGAAATGCTTTTGTTGATTTTCTTTCATTCGAATAAAACACAAATTTGATATTAATTGAACAGCTTAAGCCTAAGTATTCTTTTTTAAGATTGCTTGTCAAAATACCAATTGAGCCATTTTAAGAAACTGAAGTTGGTCCGGTCCATTGATTTGGTAATAGTGCAGAATTGTTGTCCTGAGGAAAAATAAATTTAAAAAAAATTGTTTTTCGTTTGTCTAGCTTTCGGGGTTATGGGGCAGTTCATATGATGGGTGTTCGTACAGTGGAACTTCGTACACTAGGCATTTTTTTATAAAAAATTAGAATAAGCATAAGCTTTCGGGGTACTTGTGCAGTTTACGCCCCATAATTTTTTTTTAATATAAATTTATAAAATCTATATTTATAATTTTTCGGGGTTGCTGATCACGAATATGAACTCAGAATCGTCTATTTCGAATCCCGAACCCGAATATCTGGATAAAAATTTTCCAAAATTGATTTTCACCGATTCCGAATCAACAACCGACAAACGTATGGGTACAGTCTAACAATTTGGGACCACAAATGACGAAAGACAAAATCATGTTCGTCAAAATTTTTGCTATGGCGGTTGTTGACTCACAATCGTTGAAAATCAATTTTTGAAAATTTTTTTGCGGATGTTCGAATTCGGATTCGGGATTAGAAATAGCATGATTCTAAGTTCAGGTTCGAGATCAGCGACTAGGCTTAGCCTAAGCTTAGGCTTGCTTGGACTTAGGCCTAAGCTTAGTTTTAGGCTTATTTTGTAAAAAATTTTATTGTAACAACTGCTATCATTGACCCGATTTTTTCATCAATTTGGTTTTTCCAAATTTTTTTTTTCATTTTCTTTACAATGAAATCAATAAACAATAAAAATACTCAATCTGAAGGTTCTTAAAGCGAATTTTGTTTGGCAGTGGACGATCCGGCATCGGAAAATCCACAAAATTGTCATCGACCAAAACAGACACGTTCGGTTTTGGTCCAATGCCTTCGCGAATTGTGATACGTCTACAAATTGTCAATTCCATTGTTTTTCCAATGAAATGCGTGTCCACCAGCGCATCGAAACGGTCGGAAAGTAATGCCAATTTGAGTCCGAGTTGGGGACGGTCAAAAGATGGCAGAATGTCCATCCAAACGTCGCCACAAATCCAACTTAAAACATGGAAAAAAGAATTGGATAAATTAAAAATTGAAATTTTTGAAAATTTCCTTACCGTCTATTCATTTTTTGCTGCAATTAGCACAACTTTTGCCGTTTTACGATTAATTGATGACACAATCAGCAGAATAAATAGGTAATTGTTTTGAAAATTCTTTCCTAAACAATAAGCAAATCGACCGACAACAAAAAATGTAAAAAAGAGACGTAAAATGGCATTCTAATTGTGAAAATTTTTTCTTTTTTTTTGATTGTTGAAAACATTCCAGCAACAAAATGATCGGAAAGAGAAAATAAGGACCGAAGGTGGGGGAAATTTTGTTTGGTTTGAAACGGAGAAAAAAATCATCATAAAAATTAGAGCTGAGCGGGACCGGGATTTTTGACAAAAACCGGGACCGGGACTTGCCGGGACCAGAAAAGTCGGGACCGGGACCTCGATTTTCGTCCGGGACCGGGATCGGGACCACGAGAAAAGCCGGGACCGGGACCAACCGGGAATTTTCCCAAGAAAAAATTTTTTGAAACAAAATTTGAAAATTTGAGTGCACTTTGTTACGAAAATTGCCAATAATCAAAAATGTACCCATAAAATTTTGTATTTTCGTTTTGGGGGACGAATTCGAGTAAAATTTTTAAAAATTTTCATTTCAGGGGGGATCTTGGAATTTTCTGGGTCCCAAAATTCTGGATTTTTTAAATAAATTAACAATTTCTTAAATCGCTGTTTTTGTGGCGCTGTTTTTTCGAAAAAACTTTTTTAGAAAATTGGGGTCGGGTTGGGGTCCGGCGGTGCCGATAGGCGCCGCCGGAAAATTTTGAAATTTTGAGTGAGATTTGTTAACAGAATTTGTCAAAAAATACCAAATATTTGGTTAATTTGTGTGTTTATAGGTTCTTTAAAAATGAAAAAAATAATAATTTTTAAGTTGATAATTATGGTGATGGCGATTGGCTGTTGAAGCGATGTCCAATAATTGTTGGGGAAACAGCGGTGACGGATCAGTGGGAAATCGACGAAAATTTGGATGACAATTTGAATAATGTCAATTTTATTTTCTGGGGTGGCATTAATTGGATTGGGTGAGACTCTGATGCAACAGCATTCATTTTGATTTTGTCGGAAAATTAAAAAAAATTATTTAGGCCATTGTCGCCACCAGCGGAAGAAAACGAAAAAGCGGACGAATGAAAGCAATGAAAATTAATTATATTTGTTGAAATGATCAATGATCTCACCAATTGGAATTTGATTTGATGGTCTCATCATTTTCTCGTCATAAATGCTTTGTTAATTCTTACATTTATTTGCTTTGCTTTTTTGTGGTACAATTTCGGTACTTCCGTGTTTTGTTATCCCCCCCCCCCCCCCCTCGAAAAATTTTATAGATTCCATATCTTGGAGTTTTCAAGGACATTGACTATGCAAATGGTGTTTGTTTTGATATCTGATGACAGGTCATACATTTAACAAAATATCTATGATTTTTTTGAAATTTAAAAATTTTTCGGGGGGAGGGGGTAGCAAAACAAGGAAGTACCTTTTGGTCCCCAACGGAAAAATTTTCCCGCCTTCGGACCCCATTCATTTTTTTAAATTTGCAAAATTTATGCCAAAACTTGAATGTTTTACAAAATTTATTCGGCAGAGTATTTCGGCACCGGCAGACCTCTCCCATTAAATTTTTTGTTTGAAATAATATGGAAAACCTTAAAAGTGTTTGCCCAAATCAAAGTCAACTAAGTTTTCATGCTTAGAATTTTATAAATTGTTGATTTGATTAGAAAATGAATAAAGCAATCAAATCAAAAAATCTTTGGCTCTAGTGCACTTTATGAGTCCAATCACTGGTCTTTATACAATAACTTTGTTCATGTTTGGACAAACCCTATCTTTTTGGTAGCATTCGAAAGCACAAAGTCTAACGAAGCTAAAATGTATAAAATCGCAGCGTTTAGGCAATTATGAAAAAGATCTGACTTTTCGAATGCTACCAAAAAGATAGGGTTTATTGTATAAAAACCAGGTATTGTCAATTGATTGGACTCATAAAGTGCACTAGAGCCAAATCTTTTTCTGCTTACTTTTTGGAATATACAGAAAGTTTTTTACTTTGTTAACAATCACAACTTACGGTACTAATGTCGTTTACAGACCATAAAAAAAAATAGTTTTTAAATCATACATTTAAACATTTTGAGGGGGTTTTCGGGGTCGTTGATTACGAATCTGACATCATTTCGACTAATTTCGAACCCTGGACCCGAATTCGAACAAAAGTCGAAAATTAATTTTGGCCAAAATTCACTTTATGTTATAATCTGAACGGAATTCAGGTCCGGAGTTCGGAATTGGTCGAAATGGGTAATCAGATTCGTGATCAGCGACCCCGAAAACCCCATAGAAATAATTTATATGTATGATTTAAAAAAAATTGTATTTTTATGGTCTGTAAACCACATAAGTACCCAACTTACGACAAAACTGTGCAAAATCGGAACAAAAAAATGAACAGACGGTAAGAAATTTTCGTAAATAAAATTACAAATTTTTCTTTTTTTTCTAATTTCTTATTTCAGTTGGGTGTGCAATGACGTTTGGATGGACATTCTCCCATCATTTTACCGTCCCCAACTCGGACTCAAAATGGCATTGCTTTCCGACCGTTTCGATGTTTTGGTGGACGCGCATTTTGGTGGAAAAAGCGAATTGACAATTTGGAGACGTATCAGAATTCGCAAGGACATTGGACCAAAAGCGAAACTGTCTGAATGGATCGATGGCAAATTGGTGGATTTTCCTTTGCCGGACCGTCCGCTGCCAAATAGAATCCGCTTTAAGCATCTTAATATTCGGTAATTTAAACTTACCTATGTATTTTAAGGCTTATTTTTTTATTTCTTCAGGTACATTGACCATTCCGTCATTGCATTTTTCCGCTCCAACAAGCACATTTGGAACAGAAGTGGCACCAAATTGGATTTGTCTATTGCAAACGTTCAGCCAATTTGGGATATTTTTGTCCGAGAAATTTGGCCAATTTTTACGACAAACCTTCGCCATTTGAGCTTTGCCGGTCATGACCATTTGGACAAATTGCGTCGTCACATTTCACCGACAATTCTCACTGATCTTGATCATCTGAATTCAATCGATTCCTATTATCTGTTGCCCGATGAAATTGCTGATGATGGACCGAATGCAACTGCTGGCCAAGTGTTGTCCAAATGGGTGCACACGCCGAGCAAAAATGGCCAACCAAAGCGATGGCATTGCCGTGATTATCGTGGTCATCCAATTCTTGAATGGATCAACAATTTGAAGGAGGTGGACGGCCATAATTTGACTGATTGAATGCCTTTGATTTGCGTTTTGTTTTTGTTTAGGCATTTCCCCGTGCCTTTTCTTCCGTCAGTTATATTATTCGAATTGATCGTGTGGGAATAATGCCAATTGAGCCATTTGAATCGGTGAACGAACGGACCAAAGAAAAGCTTACGTTGGAGAAAGTTTCACGTTATCATGAAGTTGATTTGCTGTTGAAGCGATGTCCAATTACGGCGATGGTTCCGTGGGAAAACGACAAAAATTTGGACGCCAATTTGAACAATGTCAAATTTAATTTGTGGCATGACATCAACAAATCCATTGGGTGAGAAGCAGCAACAAGGGATTTGATTTTGAAAAAATAAACACTTAATTTTAGGCCATTGTCTCCATCAACGGAAGAAAAAGCGGATCAAAGCAACCAAAATGTCGTCTGAGTGCGCGGAAGTGAATTAATTATATTTGAGAAATGGCCGATGATCTTACAAATTGGAATTTGATTTTATGCCATCATTTTCTCTCAGAAATGCTTTTGTTGCTTCTTAAACATTTATTCGCTTGTTTTATTATAATTTTTGTTCAAATATGTATGTATTTGAAAAAGATGGTCAATTGGAATTTGGATAAATGTTTTTCGAAGGCCCCAAAACTCAAAACCAAATTTGTTGGTTTTCTTAGTCGCGTATTCGATAATTGCAGCCAGAATAGAGGTGCCAGCCAGATTCATAATAAGTATGGTTATGACGTTGTACATTTTACGCCGAATTCTTAAAAAAAAAACTTATTTTTTAGGCGGGGGAAAAGCGTTGTCCAAATGGTTGCACACGCCGACAAAAAATGGTCAACCGAAACGATTGTTTTGTGCGTATTATGACGAAGAAGTGAACTTAGATTGGGTCAACAGTTTCAAGGAGGTACGTTTGGTCACAATTTTCAAAAAAAACTGATTGATTGCCTTTGATTTTCGCTTCCTTTTTGTTTAGGCATTTTCACGTGCCACAAATTCTTCTGTCCGCTACAGAATTGAGTTTGCATTGTGTAAAACATCAATTTAGCCATTTGAATCGATGAACGAACGAACCAAGGAAAAGCTGACATTGGAGAAAGTGTCACGTTATGATGATATTGTTAATTGGCTATTGAAGCGATGTCCAATTAGTGAAAAGGCGGCGGCGATTAAATGGGAAAACGACGAATTTTGGGACGACAACAATTTGAACAATGTCAACTTTTTTTTGTGGGATGACATCAATAAATCCATTGGGTGATCAAAGCAACAGCAATTTTTGATTTTGTCGAAAAATAATAATTAATTTTAGGCCATTGTCACCACCAGCGGAAGAAGAGAAAGAAGAAGCGGATGAAAGCAACCAAAATGTCGTCTGAAATGTACGGAAATGATTAATTAATTAATTGTATTTGAGAAATGCTCGATCTCAATTTGTTGTTTATTTCCTCTCAGAAATGCTTTGTTAATTCTTTCGTTCTATAATATTACATATTTATTTTCTTTGTTTGTTGTGCATCATTAGTATCAATTAAAACCAGGGTTACCCTTTGTCCATATTTGTAAGATTTGCCCTTGTTTAAGCTCTTTGCCCTTATTTTAGTCTTATTTTTTGGATTCAGAAAGAAATTTAGATTTTAAATGATAATTTTTGAAAGAAATGTTTTTTGAAGCGAGTTCATCCAAGATCTTAACAAGATTCAGTTAAATATTCAAAGCATTTTTGGGCAACCTGGATTTTCCTGGACCTGGATTTTCGCCGCCCCCTAAAAATTCTTATTCTCTTAAAAAATTGGCTCCAAATCGTAAAATTTTGTCATTTTTTGAACAAAATCGTTAAGAAATCCATTAAAAATTACAAAAATTTTCCGGCGGCGCCTATTAGAGGTGCGCCGTGACGCACCCGGTCACGGTTATCGTGAATTTCACGGGGTTTTCGATCACGGTCACGATTCATGGGGTCAATTCACGGTTTTTCCGTGAATAATTTATTTACTCTAGATAAAATTGAAAATTTCAGACTTGCATAAGAAATTTGGTCAGTTTTTGGGCACAGTTTGCTAAGAAACAGAGCAAACGTTTCAAAAAATTTTCCCGGCGGCGTCTATCGGTACCGCCGGACTCTCTTCCCTCACCCATACGGATCTGAATGCGTTTGAATCCGATGACTTCGTTGGGCAACGGATTTTGCGGGATTGGCAATGGATTTCCATCGGAGAAAGATTTTTTATGAAATTTTCAAATTTTTTGCTTTATTTTAAATTTCTTTTTTGTGGGGGCGTCGCCGTTTTTTGGCATTGTCCAAAAAGAACCAAAAAAGAATAGTGGCACAGCCGACCAACAGAAGAAGCACGGCACACAAACTGAAAAATGAATTTGATAAATTAATAAATGAAAGGGAAGCGAAAAGTCACAGCAAAATGTGAAATTTTAGTTCTTTTTGAATTTTTTTTGAAGCCGATTAAGCTAAGCCTTAAAATTAGTTTCAAGAATTTTTATCTCCCAATTCTGCTGGTCAAAAATTGAACAAAAGGAAAAGCGGAAAATTTAAAAAAAGGGAATAATAAACGTACAAAATTTCTGAAGACATTTTTGCAGCACAAAGTGACCGGGAAATATAGGGAAGAATGAATGAATGAATGGAATGAGGAGGAGAACAGGAAAAAAGGGCATTTTTATACTAAAAATATAATATTAGCGTACATTTGAGTACCGATGAGAAAAAATCATATAAAAGGCAGAGAAAATTGACAGAAAATGTCATTTTCTGTAATCATAATTTACCACTACCTTATTATAATTATAAGTGTGCTCAGCTAATTGGCGCAAAATGAACCGACGGTAAGGAATTTTTTTGTAATTACAAAATTTTCATTTACCCAATTTTTTCCATGTTTCAGTTGGATTTGTAGCGACGTTTGGCTGAACATTCTGCCCTTCTTTGACTATGCCCAACTCGGCCTCACAATGGCATTGCTTTCTTATCGTTTCGATGTTTTGGTGGACAAACATTTTGATGGCACAACGGAATTTACAATTTTGAGACAAATCATAATTTGCAAGGACAAAGCATCGAAACCGAAACTGTCTGTTCTGATCGATGGCACATTTGTGGAATTTCCATTGCCGGACCGTCCGTTGCCCAACAAAATCCGCTTTAATGACATTCGGATTGAGTAATTTTAAACATTTTTGTATATTAAAACATTTTTTATGTGTTTGTTTCTTCAGCTACATTGACCATTCCGTCATCACATTTTTCCGTTCCAACAAGCATATTTGGGAGAGAATGGGCACTAAATTGGATTTGTTTGTGCCTTCAGACAACCCAACTGATGTCCAGCCAATTTGGGATGTTTTTGTCCGTCAAATTTGGCCCGCTTTTGCGACAAACATTCGCCATTTGGGCTTTCCCAATGCCAATCATTTGAACGCTTTGCTTCATCTCACATCGCCAACAATTCTCACTGATATCATTCAATTGAATTCAATCCTTTATGCTGGTAGTCTGTGCCCCGGTACAATTCGTGATGATTTTGATCAGCCAAATACAATAATTTCTGCCGGCCAAGCATTGGCCAAATGGTTACACGTGGCGAGAAAAGATGGTCTTCAGCAAAAGTGGTTGACTTACTACGAATTAATGGCATCCACAAATGTTGAATGGGTCGACAATTTCAAGCAGGTCGTCGTCACATTTTCATAATTATTTTTGGTTTTAAAATTGTATTTTGGGTACTAATACAGTTGTTTTATTGATAAAAACATGTTTCCAGGGGGTTTCGGGGCCGCTGATCATGAATTTGAACTCTATTTGACGAATTTCCGATCCCTAACCCGAAATTCGAACATTTAATTGAACTTAAGAAATTTTGTTAAATTTTATTTGTTTTTTTTGAATATGTGTTGAATTATATGGCATCATAGAATTTCAGGTTAGGGGTTCGGAAATTCGTCAAATAGAGATGATCAGCAGCCCCGAAAAACCCTGGAAACACATTTTTATCATTAAAAACAAAATTTATGTGGGTCAAACTGTATTAGTACCGTATTTTGATTTTGTTTAGATTTTTGTCCATGCTCGCACTTCTGTCAGTTACACCGTTCACTTCTATTTGCACGTGGAAACATCGCCAATTGTGCCATTTGAATTGGAGAATGAACGGACCAATGAAAAGATGACATTGGAGAAAGTGTCACATTATGGTGGTGGTGATTGGCTTTTAAAGCGATGCCCAATTAATGGGGAGAAGAAAGATGAAAATTCGGATGCCAAATTGAACAGTGTCTTTTTGTATTTGAATGACTTCCAAAATGCCATTGGGTAAGTGTAAGCATTGTTTAGTCATAAATGGCATTTGCCATTGCTAAATTTCTTTTTTACCCAATTAAATTGCATTTAATTTTTAGGCCATTGTCTCCACCAGCAGATAAAAGTGACGAAAATGTGTGCTCGAGTGCCGCGGGGCCAAGCAGTGATCAGCGCAATGAATGAATGGATTATTATTTGAAAAAAAAGATCGACCGATCCTTTTTTGGATTTCATAATTGAAATATAATTTATTTGTGTATTTATTAGAGATCGGCCTGGACCTGGATCCAGGCCTGGATTTTTCCTGGATCCAGGTCCAGGTCATTTTTCGGCAACCTGGATTTTTCCTGGACCTGGATTTTTGTCCAGGAAATCCAGGTCCAGGTCAATTTGAAAATCCAGGTCCAGGCACAAAAAACCTGGATTTCCTGGATAAATTTTTTTTTTCAATTTTTATGGCGAAATGTATTTAAAATTGGTATAAAATGTGCCAAAATTTTCACTCCGCCCCCTAAAAATTCTTATTTTCTTAAAAAACTGGCTCAAAATCGAAAAAATTTGTCATTTTTTGAAAAAAATCGTTAACAAATCGCATTAAAAATTACAAAATTTTTCCCGGCGGCGCCTATCGGCACCGCCGGACTCCCTGTTCCCCAAAGTTTTTTGGAAGCTCGCCGCAAAAAAAGGCATTTTTAAAAGCAAAAAAAGTCGACTTGGCTTTTAATTGCAAATATTTGGTAAATTTTTGGACAAAGTTTGTAAAAATTTTCCAGCGGCGCCTATCGTCACCGCCGGGCTCTCTTCCCTCACACATCCAAAATTTTTTTTTTAAAATGTGCCGAAAAAATTGTTAGAAATCTTGTTTTTTGATTCTGAATGCAGTAAAATTTTAAAATTGCTTATATTTTCCACAAAATTGTTTAAAGCGATTGACCTATAAACTTAGAAAAAAATCAGAAAATTTTTTATGAAAAAATTCCAAGATTACATGTTAAAAATTTCGAAAAACTTATTAATTCATATAAAAAAAAATTAAAACCCCTTTCAAAATTTTTTGAACTTTTTTTCCAAATGTTATAATTTTTGGAACGATTAATTTTATTATTTCAATTGATTGATTTTTTTTTCAAGTTTATCAAAAAATGATAAATAGATTTAAAAACACATTATTAATAAGAATTAAATATTTTTAGACATTCTCAAGCAATTAATTGATTTTTTCAAAGACTTTTTTGCTTTTTAAAACAAATTTCAAAAAATCCAGGTCCAGGCCTGGATCCAGGTCTCGAGGAGCCTGGATTTTTCCTGGACCTGGATTTTCCTGGATTTTTGTCCAGGAAATCCAGGTCCAGGTCCAACATGGAATCCAGGTCCAGGTCCAGGCTTTTTTCAAAATGTCGAGCTCTAATAATAATTCTTTTCCATTTAGTGCCGTTAAGGTTCACAGAATTTAGTCGAGATGAACAAAAGGGTCCATAAAATACAAATAAAAAGAATTTAAAATTTATTTAGGCATTAATTTTTTTTTAATATGTTTTTCTGTTTTTTTTGTACTATTTACGGAATTACCTACTTTTACAAAAGTGGAAATATCAAATTTAGAAAAGTCAGTCCGATTTATAGGAAAACCCTTATAAAAGGAAGAGAAAATTGAGTGTTAATTTCATTTTTGCAATCACAACTTACGACAAAAGTGTGCAGCAAATTGCCTACAAAATGCAGCGCGTTTAAAGAAAATGTGAGGAATTTTTTTTTATCTTAAATGGCAGTACGCGTTAGGTTTACGGATTTTGATTTGTAATTTTTTTAAAACTTCGCTTCCCATTTTTGTTTTTTTCATCGAGCCCTTAAACCAGGGGTGCGATCTGTCCTTATTTATAAGATTTGTCCTTATTTGTAGGGTCCAAATCTTACAAAATAAAAATGTCCTTATTTGTAAGATTTGTCCTTATTTCGGGCTATTGTTCTTATTTTGTTCTTATATTTATGCCGTAATGTCACTTAGATTTTCAAAATTTTTCACGGCGGTGCCTAACGGCACCGATGACTTTGTTCGACAACGGATTTTGCGGGATTGGCAATGGATTTCCATTGGATTTGGCGATATGCATTTTCTTGGTGCCATTCTCTCCAATTTCGTGGCAAATTTGCATTTTGCCCAATTTCCATTTGCGTGTCTTGAAGTGTTCGTCCACGTAGAAGTCAAAGCGACGGCTGATCAGTGCAATTCCAAGGCCAAGTTGAGAAGGCGCAAGAAAATCGAACACCAAAAGCCAACAATCGCCGCAGATAAAGCTGAAAAAATGAAGAATTTTTATGAAATTTCCAAATTTTTCAATTTTATTTAATTTCTTTTTTGTGAGGGCGTCGACGTTTTTTGACATAGTCCAAAAAGAACCAAAAAAGAATGGTGGCACAAACAACCAATAGAAGAGTCACGGCACACCAACTGTTGAAATGGATAAGAAATTTTTTTGTAAAAGTAGAGCCCCGGGTCTGAAAAACCCGAACCAGGGTTTTCGAAAACGACAAGACTAGGACTGAAGTCCTATTTTATAGGACTTCTGGCCCTGTCAGGATTCTGGGAAAGTACTGTACAGAGAGAGGACACTACAGTATCCTCCTGTCCATGCTCTATCCAAAAGTAAGCCTCCTTTCTGCTCACCCAAAGCAATTTTCATAAAGACTGAAGTAGACTCCCTTCAAATTGTCCGAATTTGCGTTGTTTTCTCAAACCGTCGCCGTCTCGCCAACAATTGGAAAAGTAGAGCACGAAATTTTGAAAAAAAAATTGGGATATCAGGATTTCCGTGAATGGACCAGAACAAGAAAGGACGGACAAGACAAGGACCGAAAAATCCTGCTTTAACAGAGGAACATATGGCCCTGCCAAGATTCTGAAAAAGTACTATACCGAGGATAAAGGAAAGTACTGTACAGAGGATACTGTCCTCCTGTCCGTGCTTTATCCAAAAATAAGGCATTCTTTATTCCGCTCATCCAATGCAATTAAAATCCCCAAGACGGAAGTAGACTTGCTCAAATGGTCCAGATTTCATCTTTCATCTGTTGCTGATCCGTCACCGCTGTTTCCCCAACAATTATTGGGCATCGCTTCAACAGCCAATCACTGAATAGACCAAAGCCATATTTCTTCAACAGTGTCAGCTTCTTTTTGGTCCGTTCGTTCACCAATTCAAATTGTTCAGTTGGCATTATTGTCTCAAGAAAAGTAATTCGAACATTGGAAGCGACAGAAGTGGTGGCACGGAGAAATGTCTAAACAAAATTGGTAAAAATAATTCGATTGTATGTATTTGACTTTTGCTTGCTCGTAAATTCGTCTATTTCCATTGTATTTTATGTGTATGTATGTGGAATTCATTCTGATAATCATTGATGAAAATCTAAGGGTCGATTTTTGGCGAATTTCAAAAGAGAATAAATCCTTAAAAATCGAAAAATCCGAGCCTTAACAAAAACTCTTTGAAAAAGCGGATTTTCGCCGATTTGTGCCTCGAATCTGTATTGGTACATCGAAAGCTAAATAGCCACAGACGACTGTTTACCTCAGTTAGGCGCCGACACGTCGCAATTGTTGATGAATTTGATGAGATTTACAACAACAAAAAAAATAGAACCCGCTTCTCAATTACAACCCTTCCTTTGAGGGGGTTGGAAAATAGAACCCCCGGGGGTTTCTAATTCCGTAAATACGGTATCTAGTAAAAAATTTTTTGAAAATAATTCAACCAAAAAAATACACAAACATATTTTTGTGCAAAAAGCAACTCGGAATTTAAAATAAACATTGTTTTTTCATTCTTAATTGGGCTCCCCAATTTTGCTGATTTGTCATCATTTTGGTGCTTTTAAAGGCGTCAATGATAATTTTTTTTATTTACATAAAGAAAAATAAGCATAAATTCTATTCCAATTAAGAAAGGATCGATCTTCTCAAATAATAATCCATTCATTCATTGCGCTGGATCACTGCTTGGCCATGCGGCATTCGAGCACACTTTTTCGTCACATGGCCTAAATTAATTACAATTGAATTGAGTGACAAAGGAATTTCAATGGCAAATGCCATTGGATGACTCATTCAATTCTTACACTTACCCAATGCAATTTTGGAAGCCCAAATAAAAAAAGACACTGTTCAATTTGGCATCCGAAATTTCATCTTTCTTCTCGCCAATAATTGGGCATCGCTTCAACAGCCAATTACGAAAAGAGCCATCAACGGATTCTTCCTTCAATGTCAGCTTTTCTTTGGTCCGCTCATTCTCCAATTCAAATTGTTCAGTTGGCATTATTGTCTCAAGAAAAGTAATTCGAACATTGGAAGCGACAGAAGTGGTGGCACGGAGAAATGTCTAAACAAAATTGGTAAAAATAATTCGATTGTATGTATTTGACTTTTGCTTGCTCGTAAATTCGTCTATTTCCATTGTATTTTATGTGTATGTATGTGGAATTCATTCTGATAATCATTGATGAAAATCTAAGGGTCGATTTTTGGCGAATTTCAAAAGAGAATAAATCCTTAAAAATCGAAAAATCCGAGCCTTAACAAAAACTCTTTGAAAAAGCGGATTTTCGCCGATTTGTGCCTCGAATCTGTATTGGTACATCGAAAGCTAAATAGCCACAGACGACTGTTTACCTCAGTTAGGCGCCGACACGTCGCAATTGTTGATGAATTTGATGAGATTTACAACAACAAAAAAAATAGAACCCGCTTCTCAATTACAACCCTTCCTTTGAGGGGGTTGGAAAATAGAACCCCCGGGGGTTTCTAATTCCGTAAATACGGTATCTAGTAAAAAATTTTTTGAAAATAATTCAACCAAAAAAATACACAAACATATTTTTGTGCAAAAAGCAACTCGGAATTTAAAATAAACATTGTTTTTTCATTCTTAATTCAGTTTATGCCTCAGGGCTCCCCAATTTTGCTGATTTGTCATCATTTTGGTGCTTTTAAAGGCGTCAATGATAATTTTTTTTATTTACATAAAGAAAAATAAGCATAAATTCTATTCCAATTAAGAAAGGATCGATCTTCTCAAATAATAATCCATTCATTCATTGCGCTGGATCACTGCTTGGCCATGCGGCATTCGAGCACACTTTTTCGTCACATGGCCTAAATTAATTACAATTGAATTGAGTGACAAAGGAATTTCAATGGCAAATGCCATTGGATGACTCATTCAATTCTTACACTTACCCAATGCAATTTTGGAAGCCCAAATAAAAAAAGACACTGTTCAATTTGGCATCCGAAATTTCATCTTTCTTCTCGCCAATAATTGGGCATCGCTTCAACAGCCAATTACGAAAAGAGCCATCAACGGATTCTTCCTTCAATGTCAGCTTTTCTTTGGTCCGCTCATTCTCCAATTCAAATTGTTCAATTGGCATTGTTCCCACAAAATAAAGTAGAATTGTGTAACTGACAGAAGTGGTGGCACGGCGAAATTTCTAAACAAAAATTTGGTAAAACAAAAACAAATTGACAAAATATGGCGGGACACCTCTTTGAAGTTGTTCACCCATTCGATATTCCGTGGACCCACATAATTCTTGCGATGCAATTGCTTCGGTTGCCCATTTTTGCTCGGCGTGTGTAACCATTTGGTCAACGCTTGGCCAACAGTTGCATTTGGCCCATCGTCAGCAATTCCATCTGGGAACACAGCACCAGAATAGATTGAATTTAATTGAATGGAATCGGTGAGAATTGTTGGCGAAATCAGACGACGCAAATTGTCCAAATCATTGCCATTGCGAAAGCCCAAATGGCGAATGTTTGTCGCAAAAATTGGCCAAATTTCACTGGTAAAAATATCCCAAATGTGCTGTAAGTGTTTGTCGGTGGCATATAAATACACATCCAACTGTAATTTTGTGCCATTTCTGTCCCAAATTTGCTTGTTAAATCTGAGAAATGTGAGCACAGAATGGTCAATATAACTGAGAAAGGGAAAAAATGAAGCCGATAACCAACCATTAATTGGTTTCTGTATAATTTTTAAAATTACTCAATGCTAAGGTTCTTAAAGCGGATTTTGTTGGGCAGCTGTTGGTCCGGCAATTGAAATCCTACAAATTTGCCATCGATCTCCACAAACACTTTCGCTTTTGGTCCTTCGTCCTTGTCAATTCTGATACGTCTCCAAATTGTTAATTCCGTCGTTTTTCCGTCAAAATGTTTGTCCACCAAAACATCGAAACGGTCGGAAAGCAATGCCATTTTGAGACCAAGTTGAGCATGGTCAAATGATGGCAGAATGTCCATCCAAACGTCGCTACAAAGCCAACTGAAATGTGCAAAATCTGGTGTAAACGAAAAAATTTTAATTAAAAAATTCCTTACCGTCTGTCCATTTTTTGCTGCAATTTTAGAGCACACTTTTCTCTTTTTCCAATTGATTAATGTCACGTCACAAAAAGTAAAAATGAGAGAGCCAAGCAAATAAATCAATCAATGATGCATTGACATTTTGCAAAAAAAAATTTTTTTTTTTATTTTCGACTTTGTGTTCGAATCCGGGATTCGACATTGAAACCGTAACTATTACCAAAATCTCTAGACAAATCGTGTTAATTGATTACTAATGAATAGGGTTATAAACAGGGCCCGGATTTTTAAGTTTTCACCTATTTTTTTTTTTGCGGATAGCATATGCTGAGATAAGCGTAAAAAAACACATTTTCTTTGATCACTTTTCGATTTAGAAAGACATTTAGCAACTATTTTCAACTATTTTCGCTTAGAAATTTTTTAACAATTATTTTGACTTGTAAAATTTTTAAAAAACTATGCAATTCCTTCTGCGGGCCAAGCATATTGGCCAAATGGTTGCACATTCCGACAACCGATGGACAGCCGAAGCGATTGCTTTGCTGTGATTGTTTTGATGAATCACAATTTCAAAGAGGTGGCCGACAATATTTTCCATTAAACGACTAATTAATTTTGATTGCCTTTGATTAGCGCTTCTTTTTGTTTCATTTAGGCATTTCTCCGTGTCACCGCTTCTTCAGCGCCTCCCCTCGATTCGTCTACTCAACGATTCGTCTATTCAACGATTCGTCTACCCAGCCAAAATGTGACGATTCGTCTACTCAACAAAAAAGCAACGATTCGTCTACATTATTCGTCTACTCGGCCAAAAAATTTCTAAAACCCGGATTCGAACTCGAAAAACTTTTAAAGCCATTTTTCTGGAGTTTTTCTACTTAAAAAGCAGTTTTCATAGCTTTTTATGGCTCTTCACATAATTCTACCAAGAATAAACAAAAATCAAGACCCTTCCGAAGAAATATTAAATCAAAAAATTGCATAAAACTTATTTTACTGATCAAACTAGGGTTGGGCCCCCCGACCCCGCCCCCGAACCCCGACATTTTTGGCCATTTTCGGGGAAAACCCCGACCCCGAACCCCGACGCTTCCAACCCCGACAACCCCGAACCTTAACCCCGATCGGGGTCGGGGTTAAATATACACCCCTAAGAATGGCATTTTTGTGAGAGAAAAGACAAAAAATTATACAAAATTTGAATTTTTTTAACCATTTTGCCAAATTTTTATTAAAAAAGCATATTTGCTTTGTTTGAGTTTGGTATGTATTGTGGTGTAGTGGTTAGTGTGTCAACACTGGCATTTCTGTCTACCATGAGTTCGATTCTGGGTGACAGTTTTGTTTTAATTTATTTTTTTGTGATTAATAGAATTTTTTAAACAAAAATAAAAAATACCCAAAAATCGATCATCCGTGGCATATTTATTTATGAATTGAAGCCAATTTTCCTTTCGTCAAAATTAAAATTTTTCCTTGAATAAATCATGGAAATTTAATATATTTAAAATTTCCAACCCCGACGTCGGGGGCCCAACCCTAGATCAAACATAACAAAACGAATCAACATGATGCTTATCACGAGATTGGGGTTAAACAAATTGCAACCGATATTATGAGGAATGAAGTAAAAATTTCCATCAATTGTATTCAAGACGTCGTCGTTGGTAGTAAAGTACCGACGAGAAGCAACTGGGCGAACTGGTCGCGCAATCTTTTGTCCTTTAAGCGGTCCAAAGTGGCGAAGTCAAAGTGATGGGGGGAATCTAAAGGAGTAAAAGCGAAAATAAAGGCTTTGGCAAATGCTTTTCATTTTGGTTCACTGACTTTTCGCTTGGTTCGAGTCTTCCGTTGCAATTGCCCACCTCTTTGCACGTTGCGGACAGAATGCGAAATTGAATTGTCCCTCCGCAGCGCTCCGTCGGTCCGCCGCCCGTTTTTCCGACGGGATTTGCTCACTTTTTTCATCTAATGCGGAAGTGTTGCTGATTCTTTCTCGTTTCACGTTCCTAAAACTAAAAAACCATTGAATTGGGACGGACCATCCGAACTTACCTCACCCTTTTTCTGTTGCTCCCAATGCCATTGGTGCTGATGAATGGCGTCGGTTCTGGTCTGCGCCCGAGTGAACGCGACGGCCCCGCTTCAAAACGTTCAAAAACTGAAAATAAAAAACAACAATTGAACATAGAAAATAATAAGCTAGCTTCGGTTGTAACGACAAAAAAAAACTAACCGAGCTTCGGTACCAACACCACATCAAAGTCACTTGGCCGTGCACTCCGCTGTCGTACAACAGTGTGTTTTCGCCATCCTTCATTAATTGGGCATGGGCAGCACAACATTCAAAGTGTTGACTTCCTTTTCTGTCTAAATGTCGTCGAAATCTGACGACTTTCTTGTGCGTTTGGGTGCCTTCCGTTGCTGCTGTTGTTCAATTAACTGAAAAATTGAGAAAATTGATTTAAAATAGGCAAAATTTCGTACACATAACTCATAAATTAATTAAGAAAAATAGGCTAAATAAGTATCAAATTAAGTCCTTGAAAAATGCAAAAATATTCATATTCAGTTAATTTTTTGTACATAAGTTTATTATATTTGGCTTAGTAGACGAATCGTGTGTTTTTGGCTTAGTAGACGAATCGTTTAGTAGACGAATAGTGGCTTTTTGGCTGAGTAGACGAATCGTGGCTTTTTGGCTGAGTAGACGAATCGTGTGTTTTTGGCTGAGTAGACGAATCGTGTAATAGACGAATCGTTGGCGCGCCGCTTTCCGACCGTTTCGATGTTTTGGTGGACGCGCATTTTGATGGAAAAAGCGAATTGGCATTTTGGAGAACAATCGAAATTCGCATGGACAAAGGACCAAATGCAAACGATAATGGACCAAAAGCGAAATTATCTGTACTAATCGATGGCAGAAACCATTTTGTGCATTTTCCGATGCCGAATCGTCCGTTGCACAACAAAATTCGTTTTCATTTCATTCATATTCAGTAATTTGAATTTTTCATATATTTAAAGCATTTTAATATTTCTTCAGCTACATTGATCATTCCGTGATCACATTTCTCCGCTCCAACAAGCCAATTTGGGACAGAATGGGCACCAATTCGAAAATGTGTTCATACAAAACCGAGGATGAACAGCGGATTTGGGATGTTATGGCCAGTGAAATTTGGCCAGTTTTTGCGACAAGCATTCGCCATTTGGGCTTTGACGATGGCGATTATTTGGACAATTTGCATCGACTCATTTCACCAACAATACTCACCGATTCCATTCAATTGAATTCAATCTATTCTGGAGTTCTATTACCCGATGGAATTGCTGACGATGGGCCAAATGCAACTGCTGGCCAAGCATTGACCAAATGGCTGCACACACCGACAAAAAATGGGCAACCGAAGCGATTGTGTCTCAATGCTTTTTTGGTGGGTTCATTGAATCTCGAATGGGTCAACAACTTCAAGGAGGTCGCCCGCCATATTTTCGCTAATTGTTTTATTTTACCAATTTTTGTGTTTAGACATTTCGCCGTGCCACCACTTCTGTCAGTTACACAATTCAACTTTATTTTTATGTGGAACCAATGCCAATTGTACCGTTTGAATTGGTGAATGGACGAACCAATGAGAAGTTGACACTGAAACAGAGCAAAGAATACAATTTGGTTAATTTGCTGTTGCAACGGTGCCCAATTTGGGAGACGGCGCCAGTTAAATGGGAAGACCAGCATGAAAAATCGGGTGCCAATGCCAATTTGAACAATATCAGATTTAGTCTGTGGACTTTCAATAAAGCAATTGGGTGAGCAGCAAAACAGCATTTGATTTTGTCGAAAACTAAAAACTTACATATTTTTAGGCCATTGTCGCCACCAGCGGAAGAAGACGAAGAAGAAGCGGATGAAAGCAACGAAAATTAAATGGTCGATCTCAATTTGATGCTTGTTTTCTCGCAGAAATGTTTTTATTTGATTCTTTCGTTTGAATTTCAAAACCATATAAAAACGGTTTTAATTGATGTAAAAAGATTTTTTAAATGGGTAGGAAACATAGAATTAGGGGTGCGCTTGACCTTTTCCAGGCTGAAAAAGTGCCGGAATTGGAGTGCCAAATCCAGCGCCGGGACTCAACAACTGTCCACGCTATAAAAAGCGCTCAAACGCATTTTAAAAGATTTTTTTTATTGCATAAAACTAGGGTTGGTCGGGACCGGGACTTTTTGGGTGGGAAAACCGGGCATATATTTATAAAATATATCCCTCTAGGTCGAGACAGAAATTGCCCCCCCTGGCTATGGGCCCCTGTTTTTCTGATCCAATGTTACTACCATCAATTTTGTAAATTTTCCTAAAATTACGCCTGAGGCAACAAATTTTTGGAGGGGTGCTATTTTCTGTTTTGTGCCCTTTTCCATGACGTAATCACAAATCGGCGGATTTGCTTAATAGTACACCACCCAACACAACACAACGGCGATGACGATATACAATTTTGTGTGCATGTGTAAAATTCATTGTGATATGTTATCATTGTTAAAAAATGTTTTGTGATAAAACGGAATTGATTTCTGAATTTTACAAAACAAGCGGGATATTCATACATCCAAAGCGGCGGCTAGTCACAGTGCAATTTCAAGGCCAAGCTGAGAAGGCGCAAGAAAATCGAACACCAAAAGCCAACAATCGGCGCAGATAAAGCTGAAAAATGAAGATTTCTTTTGGGAATTTTCAAATTTTTGTGTTTAATTTCACATTTCTTTTTTGTGAGGGCGTCGTCGTTTTTTGGCATTGTCCAAAAAGAACCAAAAAAGAATGGTGGCACAATCGACCAACAGAAGAAGAAGAAACACGGCATACCAACTGAAAATGTTTAGCCAGCCAAAATAATAATAATTTTTGAATCATATTAATATTCTAGGTTGTTTTCGGGGTAGGGGGTTTTCGGGGTCGCTGATCACGAATCTGACATCCATTTCGACCAATTTCCTAAACCCGGACACGAATTCGAACAAAAAAGCGAAAGTTCTAATTTTCGAATTTTGCATTTTCGGTCTAAAAACGGCTTAGATAATCTTTTATTGTGTGAGATTCATGATCAGCGACCCCAAAAACCCTCCTACCCCGAAAATCACCGAATAATTTGAATATTGAAACTGGCCGAAGAGGTGGCACGGAGAAATGTCTAAACAAAAAATTTGGTAAAACAAAAACAAATTAACAAAAATATGGGGGGGGGGGGGGGAACACCTCTTTGAAATTGTTGATCCAATCAATTTTTGGTGGATCCAAATAATCACTGCAAAACAATCTCTTCGGTTGACCATCAGTTGTCGGAGTGTGCAACCATTTGGACAATGCCTGGCCAGAAGTTTGATTTGGCTCATCAAATTCAGCAATTACATCGGGCAACAGACGACGTGAATTGATTGAATTCAGCTGATTGGAATCAGTGAGAATTGTTGGCGAAGTGCGGCGACGCAAATTGTCCAAATGATCGCCATCCAAAAAGCCCAAATGCCGAATATTTGGCGCAAAATTGGCCAAATTTCACTGGTAAAAATATCCCAAATCGGCTGAACATTTGCAAGAAACAACTCCAATTTGGTGCCATTTCTGTCCCAAATTTGCTTGTTGGAACAGAGAAATGTGATCACGGAATGGTCAATGTACCTGAAAAGAATTGTAATCAATCAGTACAGACAGTTTCGGCTTTGATCCTTCGTCCTTCTTGTCAATGCTGATTATTCTCCAAATTTGACCTCTTTATATACCTACCAAAGTAAGGGGAAAGGCGTTCTGCTGATTTTGTTCAATACTTAATTTACCAGGGCTTTGTTTTTTATGTAAAAACATTTTTTTTCATGGATTATCCGTAACCTAATTAAAAAGTGATTGAGCGGATAATGAATTAGATTGAAAAAAAAAAATTAATATTTTTTTTACAAATCTCCGTGTGTTTTATTCGCAGACCAACGAAATGTCCAAGCCACGAAATGTTAAATAAATGTGATGAAATAATTTTTGAATTTTATTAAAAAATTTTATATATATTTTTTTTGCGATGATGTTATTTATGTGCTGGTGATGTTTTTTGAAAAAAAATTCTTAGACAAATCGTTTTAATGATACTAATGAAATTGCTCAACAAAAAAAAATCAAGAAAATAAAATGGTTTATATAATTGGAACGAAACAATTAACAAAAGCATTTCTGAGAGAAAAAAGCACAACAAATTGAGACCGATCATTTATCAAATACAATTAAATAATTATTCATTTCCGTACACTTCAGACGACATTTTTGTTGCTCTGATCCGCTTCTTCTTCTTCTTCTTTGTCTTCTTCCGCTGGTGGCGACAATGGCCTAAAATTAATTTAATATTTTATTTTTCGATAAAATCAAAAATTATTGTTGCTGCTCACCCAATGGATTTATTGAAACTCCACAGATCAAAAATGATATTGTTCAAATTGGCACCCGAATTTTCGCGCTTTTCCCACTTAACTGGCGTCACCGTCTCCCCAATTGGGCTCCGTTGCAACAGCCAATTATAAATTATTTCGTTGGATGATGCTTCGGTCTTCTGTTTCAGTGTCAACTTTTCTTTCGTCACTTTGTTCATCAATTCATATGGTTCAATTGGCGTTGTTTCCCCATGAATACAAAGATGAATAATGTAACTGACAGAAGTGGTGGCACGACGAAATGCCTAAATAAAATTTGTAAAAACAAAAACAATTAACAAAAATAGGGCGGGACACCTCTTTGAAGCTGTTGATCCATTCGAGATTCAATGGACCAAAAAACCATTGCGATACAATCGCTTCGGTTGCCTGTCTTTGCTCGGAGTGTGAAGCCATTTGGTCAACGCTTGGGCAGCAGTTGGATTCAGCACTTCAAAATCAGCAATTCCTTCTGGCCACAGACGACCGGAATCGATTGCATTCAATTGGTCAAGATCAGTGAGAATTGTTGGCGAAGTGTGACGACGAAAATTGTCCAAAACATCGGCATCATCAAAGCTCAAGTGGCGAATGTTGGTAGCAAAAATGGGCCAAATTTCATGGGCAAAAACATCCCAAATTGGCTGATCATTATACTCGGTTTTGTATGGCCACAATGTCAATTTGGTGCCCATTCTGTCCCAAATTGGCTTGTTAGAACGAAGAAATGCGAGCACAGAGTGATCAAGGTAGCTGAAGAAATATAAAAATGCATTAATAGATAGAGGTATATCAAAAGGTTCAAAGATTACTCGATATAAAGGTAATGAAAACGGATTTTGTTGTGCAACGGACGATTTGGCATCGAAAATTCCACAAAATTGCCATGGGCAAGTACAATCGGAAACTTCACAACATTGTCACCCAACGGTACAGGCTGCAATTCTTCCAGATAATTGTCATTGTCACTATTTGTGGGCTAATATCAACGAAACTATTGGGTGAGAAGCAACAGCAATTTTTGATTTTGTCAAAAATAATAATTTAATTTTAGACCATTGTCGCCACCAGCGGAAGAAGAGAAAGAAGAAGCGGATGAAAGCAACGAAAAATAATTATATTTGAGAAATGGTCGACGATCTCAGCAATTGGAAACGGATTTAATGCTCTCATTTTTTTGATTTGTTGATTCTTTCGTTCGAAAAATAAATTTATAGAAAGTTTTTATCGATTTTTTAGGGTGTGAGAATTTTTGAAAAGTCTCGGAATTTTGTGTCTCGGGGTTTTCGGACTCGGCGGTAAGTCGCGAATCTTAGGAAGTTTTCGGTAAGCATTCCTATTGATCATTCTCAATATATGCGCAGCTTTTACCGTTTTTATTATTAGCCATTTTATCAACGATTAATTATTCACAATGAATTTCACATATATACATAAAATACAATGGAAATGGACGCATTTGCGAGCAAGCAAAGGTCAAATACAAACAGACAAACAAACAATTAGGCAATCGGTAAAAGCTGGGCATAGCCGTATTTTTTCTAATTATCCCCCATGAGGGATTATATTTCCACCTCCTCAGAAAAGGGAGGGGGTGATAATTGGATACTTGGGGATAAATGGAGAATGGGGGATTATTTTTTGACTGATCTTTTCATGACTTGGGATTGGAATTTAAGTCACGAAAAATCTCCAAAAAGTCGACTAAAAAATCATAAAAAACGCTAAAAAGGCATGAAAAATATAGACAAAGTAAAAAATCACCTATTTTTAGACCACAAAAAACCGTATACCATTTATTCAAACTATGCTACAGTATTGCTCCCTTATACAAATACAATACATACAGTATACATATACGAGAAATACAAATATAATACAGTTACACAAAAAAGATTGTTGTTGCCATTTGGCCTCTGCCTCAATTATTCAAGACGCCTTATCAAATCGTTGGTCCATTCATCGCTTGTCTTGTAATAATTGTCCGTCTGAACAACGCTCATCACGTCAAATTTGCGCTCCACAGCCTCAAAGTTCTTCATGGTCATCCGCGTCCGCACTACCGTCTTTATGACATTTGCCGTGTACTGTCCCCACACACTGTACGTTTGGTTACGGTAGCGAAAGGTGTCGCTGT
>SIJG01000123.1:0-11913 GCA_023374025.1 Heterodera schachtii
TGAGAGGGAATGAATCGTCCGTTCTTTGATGAAGGTATGTGTACGCCACGGACAGAATTTACGCGGCCGAAAGACGGCCGAGAACGCCCCCAGTGGCAGTGCACGAAAGCGGTGGGGGCAACGCCGCGTACGCCAGCAACGGAGTGACGCGCGAAGTGCGGCGACTTTAAGTCGACGAATCCCCCCCCCCCCACGCGACACAGAGTTATTTGTAATACATTTGAAAACAATTTATCATATTTAAGTGGGATATAAAATGAAACCCTCCCAAACAATCGGTCATTTTCCATTTTCCGATCAAAAATTGGACAAAATTTCGCTGCGTGGATAAGCTTTAACAATTTTCACGTCATTCGTTGGCCTAAACAGAGAATGAATTGCGCCTTCGCGTGTTGTCGGTCATCACCTGTCGCTGTTGTCCGTTGTCACTTGTCCAATTTTCTGCAAAACTTTCATGCCCGTCGCTAATCGTCCAAAAATTGTATGCTTTCCGTCCAAATGCTGAGTTGGGCCGAGGGTAATGAAAAACTGAGAACCATTGGTGTTGGGACCCGAATTCGCCATGGAAATCTGTTAACGGCATGAAATATGGACGAATTTTAACAGTCCACTCACAATGCCGGCCCCCGTGTGTCGCAACTCGTCACTGATTTCGTCTTCAAATCGACTGCCGTAAATGGACGTGCCGCCTCTGCCTTAACTCGGGTTTTAATTTGTCCCCTCGCCGCGCCATAAAACGCCCACCCGTCCGTGTCGGATCACCGCCCTAAACAAACAAAAATAAAAACCATAACCACAGGGAACAGTGACACCTGAACCATAAAATCAGCAATTATCCGGTGGAAAATTGTGTTGTTGTAATAACCTAAGAAGGAATTTAAATGAATACATTCGGACTGCCGTACCTTTCCTGGCCAATTCCTGGAAGTTCATGCAAGTCCGCGGCGCGTGTTGCCAATACAACTCAATGGACATTGCGCCCATCGAAGTTTCGAACACAACGTGCGAAGACTTTGTGGAAGACATTCGACGAATGAAAAATCGAAACAAATGGAAAAGGGGCGGCAAAATAAAAGAAAAAAGGCAAAGAAAACCATTTATGAAAATGAATTACAGAGAAATCTTCTGATAGTAAATATTAAAAATGCGAAAACAAAATGCAAATGATTTCCTTGTCAATCGATGTTTATCTCTTCCGTTCCAAAATTTTCACCAAATTCATAATGCTCGGAAATTTTGTTGAACATTGTTCCTGAATCATCGACAAATAAAATAAAGGATCAGGTAAAATAGATGCTAATTAGCGAAGTAATTCAAGCTAAATTAATAACCGACCACATGCGACCGATGCTTTGAGTTTAGCAGCCGTCAGAAATGAACCGGCCAATTTCCGATGAAGCGAATAAATTTCGTCAGGCGGCGCCGTCAGACGATGCTCCAACATCACGGGGACGAGTTTATTGATGCGTGGGGTCACACTCTTTAATAGAACCAATTAATTTATCAAATCGTATGTGATTTGCCTGTTCAGAAAAGTCATAAGCATCGGTACAGGTCAGTGTCTCGCCGATGATGGCGATGGCTTCGCAATGGGCTTGTTCCATCGTTTTGGTCTCATAACCGGTGAGAAAGCCAATCTCACGCGACCATTTGAGCATCTGCGGAGAAGGGGGGGGGGGCGTCAAACAGGGGTGCACTACATTCCCCCCCCCCCTCCCCTATCAGTTCCCTCGTATAGGTTGGCCCCAAAAATTTTCTATAAATCTGAAAAATTTTTTTTTTAATGTTTTTTGAAAATTTTCTATTTGAAATTTAAAAAGTTTTCGGGAGGGTCGAAGAGTGGGGGAACTGAACTGTTGGATCCCGCCGATGCCTGTCTGTTTTGCCATTTCTTTTTAAGCATTAATCTCTCTTTTCCCAGCCTAATGTTTTCCACTTAATCTTTCTTATGTTTTCCATTCTGTCCTTTTCCTTTGTCGCCTTAATATTTAACAACAGACTGCCATCCTATTCCCCCCCTCTCGATGTTCTCGACCACACCCCTTCCCAACGATATAAAAGCGATCAAAATCCATTTATTTGTCAGGTCTCTTAACTCATTTTGCATTTTGTGTCAGGTTCCCTGCCTGCCATTCCTTTGCTTAACTTACACACAATTTTGCTTTGCTTTTGCTTAAATAAATTTCCTTTTTAACTTGTTGTGAATTGACTAAGTTTGGTTACGAATCACTTGGGGACATAGCACTTTTTGGTGCCACGACCCGGGAGAGGGTATGGGTCTGCGATTGTCACTTTATTTAATGGACGAAAGTCAACACATGGGCGCAGCTGGCCATTAGTCTTTTTAACTAACACAATGTTATGTACCCAAGGGGTTGTACTCTCTTTTATCACTCCAACCTCAAGCATTTTTCCAATATGGGCCTTTAACTCCGATTCATATTTTTCGGGAATCGGATAGGGCCTAACTCGTTCAGGCATTTCCGTCGAAGTTAAAATAGTAGGAGCAACAATTTTACATGTTCCCAAGTCATAATCATTTTCAGAAAAAGCTTCGCAATTTTCTTTGAGGCATTTTCTTAATATGTCTATCTCATTTTCCTTTTTTATGGCCACTTCTTTCAGCATTTCTTCCAAAATTTGTGTTTTTGTTTCCTTTTCCTCAGCTACCATTACTTTTTTTATTTTCTCCACCAATTGCCCACTTTGTAAGTCCAACAAAAAAGGAAACTTTTGAAAAGTATTTCGGCCTAAAATAATGTCATACGACCCTTTTCCAATATTTCTGTCAACGACCGAGATTATGCTTATAACTTCGTGGCCCATCAATTCAATCAAAATTTCTGTTTGTCCCATTATTGGAACAATTTTCCCATCAATACCAACCACTCCTGGGATTTCCGAATTATGCAACAGTTTTATACCCAATTTTCTTGCTGTTTGGACACTACATAAAGTGATATGTGCACCAGTATCGACGAGAAACACAGCATCATGACGATTGGCCCTTCCCTTCTTTTTAAAATTCGGAACCCAATTCTCAGTTTCAGTTAGAGCTAAAACTGTCTCGTTTCGCGTTTGTCCGATATCCTGTCTTTCGGTTGTACGTACAGCACATCGTTCTTCTTTTAGTCTCCTTATTTGGATAGCATTTTTCTTACTTAGCCCATTCGGTGCGACCGCTTTATTTAGCTCAATTTCTTCAGGTGACGGCCATCTTTTTGTTAATGGTACCCTCGAAATCTCATTCACTGGCCTATTTTTAACTGTTAGAATAGGTTTTTCCTTTACTCCGCTTTCCATTTTCTCGACCTTTTCTGTATTTTCCCTAATTATTTGTCTTTGCGTTAGGGCATACACTCTCGCCACCACTCGGCTAACATTTAAAAGTCGCCATAGCTGAACCATAGCAATTGGGCAGAACAAATTTACTAATACTGTGATCGTTACATAACAACAACATAGAAAAACCCATAACTGATTAGCACTAATAATTCCTCCACGCAAAAATGAAAATAAACCATTGGCGACAATTCCTCCAGCCAATTCATTTTGATGTTCTGAAAAAGTTTCCCACACATTGGGTTGAGACATTCGTACAATTTCTTGCATTATCTTTGCACTCTTTATAGTCTCTTTAAAATTTTCAGGCGAGTATAGTTCCGTAAAATTTGTTAGGACCTTATTTTTAAATATAGGAACACTTATTTCAGGGAAATCGATTCGTCCGTGTCTCGTTAATTGGCGCACTGATTCCGTTGGAATTTGCTCAATGTCTCCGGTTTTTTGATTGTACTCTATGAGTTTGTCTCCTTCATTTAAGTACAGAAAATTATAATTTCCACAGTCAACCTCCTTAGAAAAGGGGTGAATTATGCGTGTCACTGGGTCGATAAAACCATTCTTTGTTTTCCCATCAAGTTTGAAGGTAACCGGAATTTCAGAAAAACAAACGCCCTTTTGCCAATTAAAATGCAATTCTGTGAAAATAGCAAAACAGGGCTTTACCTCCAACTTATTTTCAGTCACTAATCGACCCACCAAAAAGGGATTTCCCAGAAAATATCTCGTCAACAGAGTAGGATTAGCCACTGATAAAGTAAGAATTTGATCTGACAGAATTTGCATATTTGTACATATTTTACGGACAGTCTCTTCAAAAATACGCCGGGTATTTTGGGTAAGCCTTAAGCTTAAAGCGGTGAGTTCAGCCGATAACTGCGAAGAGTAGACGAGTCCAACTTCTGGATCAAATCTTTTCTTTCTGTTCGTTGTTCCTATCGTTTGAGCTTTTTCCACCATAGATTCATAATCCGACATCAAAACAGCAAAAGACTGATCAGACACCATTAACTGGTCGATAACTAGACATTCTTTTTGTTTAAAAATTGTTTTATTTTTAAATGTAAGTGCGAAATCGCCACTCTCGGCTAGCCATATTTCAGAAGAATATTCGCCCTCCATGTTTGCCATCCAAATGTATGAGCATTGATGACCAATGTCGGGGTCCCAAAGCAGGCTGCTTTTTGTACATCGACATGACCCGGCTTGGTAAAGGCAATTTGAGCATTCTCCAATGGGAGTGCTTATCCCCTCCATTCCATGGCGTGTAAAGACCACCGTGTCATATACATAACAATTCAAAATCTCAGATGTTTGCCAAAAAAGATTATATGGCCAGAAGCCCCATCCAACTTCTAAGGAATTATTGGTGGCCATAAAAGTTCCATTTATCAAATTTAATTCTCCCGCCATGGAATGGTTAGTCTCTCGCATTTGCTTACAGTTTGAGGTCGGTATTTCCATTTGTTCCGTTTTTGACTCCTCATTTGAGCCCCCGAAAAACCCAATCCTCCTCGAAATTTTTGTTTTTACACAACTACATGCAACTGCATCCGTTTTATATTTTAGTGTATTTTGCCGGAAAATTTTCAACTCATGTAAAATAGGTGTCTGTGTTGGGCTCCAACTCGGGCATATTGGGTCAGCAGGCAGTGACCATAGGCTTGTTGGTGCGTCGGGCAAACAAATCATGGGACTAGTTTTTGTACCTGAAGTTCCTCCAAAAAGGGTCAAAACTGCAATTAGGGCTAATAAAATAGGGCTTGCGATTCTCGCCGCTGGGATTCTCCCTCCTTGAAATCGCACTCTTTTCTCGGGCGAATGAGACCGATCTCTTTTACTGTAATCATCGGCATTTTCGTAACGTCGATTGTTCGCGTTCTCTCTGATCCACGTTCTTCCAAATACTTAAGGGGGTACCGAACGTAATGGTATATATAGATGACATATTAATTTATTCGGAAAAGTTGGATGAGCACATTGAGAGTTTGAGTAATGTGTTTAGTCGTCTCCGTGAAAATGGTTTGAAATTAAGAGGTCAAAAATGTCGTTTCCTTCAAAATGAATGTGTGTATTTGGGCCACATTCTATCGGCATCAGGCTATCAGCCATCGCTTTCTAACCGCGAAGTGATAGAAAATTTCCCACCACCAACTAATGTAAAAGAAATAAAAAGATTCCTTGGAATGGTTTCATTTTTTAGAAAATTTATTCCGAACTTTGCGCAAATAGCATACCCATTAAACAAATTAACCCGAGGGGGATCATTGGAGTTTGATTGGGGAGAAAACGAGGAAAAAGCAATGAATTTGTTAAAAATCACTTACTTAAATCGCCGAGTCTTCGAGCGCCAAATTATGCACTACCGTTTTACTTATTCACGGATGCATCAGCCGTAGCTTATGGGGGAGCATTGATGCAAGCGGAAAATGGAGAGATGTTTGCGATTGGGTATTGGTCCCGAACCTTAACCGACGTGGAAAGTCGTCTTCCCCCCACCCATGGTGAGCTAGCAGCAATAGTTCATGCGGTGCATAATTTCCGACCAATAGTTTATGGGACTGAGCTTATAATTCTAACTGACCATCGCCCTCTTACTTTTCTATTCCATAAAGCAAGTTCAAACCCAAAGTTGAACCGTTGGCTTATGGCCATACAAGAGTTTGAACCAAAAGTAATTTATCTCGAGGGACGAGCCAATAAAGTTGCCGATGCATTGTCCCGTGTTCCCATTGCGTGGAATAGTATTGAGGCACAATTTAAGGACGAAATACCTCATTTGCTAGCGATCGAAGAAGCAATTGATAGGGAAAAATTGGAAAGGGAGACGAAAAATGATCATTTATTATCAAGAGTAATCACAAAAATAAGGGAGAGTTGGATAGACCCGATTGAGGAAGAATTATTACCATATTACCAATCTCGAGACAGTTTGTACTTGGAAGGAGAGCTAATTAGGAAGCGACCAAACGGATTAATTGTTGTGCCAAAGTCAATGCAAATTCAAATTTTGGAACTTATTCATAAGGCACATTTTGGTATTGTTCGGAGTAAGGCCAAAGCGCGAAAGCATGTTTGGTGGCCAAAAATTACGGAAGATATAGAAAACTTTGTTAAAGAATGTGTAATTTGTCAACGGAATGCAGCCTCACCGCCAAGAATTGATCCTGAGCATCGTTGGCCTGAATCGAGATTTCCCTTTGAAAGGGCGCATGCAGATTTAGCAGGACCCATTTGGGGTGCGTATTTTTTGGTGCTTGTTGATGCTTACTCAAAATTCCCTTTTGTGCATCAATTAAATTCAACGAATTCTCTCTCCATAATAAGTGTTTTCTGCGAAATATTTGGCATTTTTGGGTCACCCCGTCTTTTGGTGACGGATAATGGCCCTCAATTTGTGTCAGCAGAAATGGAAGAATTTTTGTTTGCTGAAGGGGTAATACACAAAACATCGGCCCCTTACCACCCCGCCAGTAATGGGGAGGCGGAAAGATTTGTGAGAACAGTGAAGGATGGACTCAAAAAATTGCTGGAGGCGGGAAATAACCTCAAAAGGGCCCAATTTATATTTCTACAGGAATACCGCTCATCCCCGTGTCCTACATTAGATGGGAATAGCCCGGCACAATTGTTCTTAAAAAGGGAAATGCGCACCGGCATGGACCGAATAAAAATGCCGAAAATGAAAGACACTAATGGGTCAGACCCTCAAGTGGGGGATGAAATGAGGAATGTTCAAAGAAAAGGCGCGGAGAATCGCCAAAATTCAAAGCGTAACTTTGAGCCAGGAGATGCGGTGTGGGCCCAACAGGCGGGTGAGAGAAACAGATGGGGCCCTGGAGTACTGCTTGAGCCAATGGGCGAACGGATGTGGAGAATGGAATTGGAAGGGGGCGGAGAGAAAACTGTCCATGTGGACCAGATAAAAGAGCGAAGAATTGCGCCCGCTCGTCATTGATGAAGTCCGGCGCTGATGATGCCTGCAGAACTCGCAGGAAATGCTGTTCTTTTTTTTTGCTTGTTTATTTTCTCCATTTTTGTGTATTTTCTCTGAATCCAATGTCCATTCCTCCCTCTTTCTTTATTTTTTTTGATCAACTAATTTTCTTTTTTTAAGTTCATTTTTCCCGTCCATTTACTGTCAATCACTTTCCCCAACCAAACAAATGGCATCGGAGGACCAAGTCCCTAAAATCCAGGCGGAGAAGGAAAATGTCGAGCCACTGGCGGACCCAGAGAAGCTGCGCAAACGGCGATCACCACCAACACCAATCGTCAGCGAGCTGTCCCGAATGATGGATCAGCTGAAGACCTCAATGGTTGCGGAAATCCAGAACTGTCTGGAGCATGTGCGAAATGCGATGATGGATGAAGTCCAGTTGGCGTTGGACAACTTGTGGGCAAAAATCCAACCGGTCATGGTGGATCATGGCCGGTCGATTGCGGCCTTGGCGGATGCATTTGATGAAATGACTATGAAAGAGGCCAAGGACAATATGGAGGACCCCACGGAGGGAGGTCCGGGGGTAAATGACCCACCGGCTAATAGCCCACCAGAGAGTGGAGGCCAAAATGAGGCTAATCATAACAACCCACCCCAGAGTGGAGGCCAAAATGATCAATTGGCTAATCAGTTTGATCGGCCCGCCCAATGGCAAGGCCGAGGTTCGCGTGGCACTTGGCGTGGTCGTCGCGGGTTCGAGAACGGTGGGCCTGGTCGAGTGAGCTACTTACGACGCCAGCTTGAGCGTGAGTGCGGCGGTCGAGTGCGCATCCAGCACCCCTACATGGAATTCCGCCGTGGCCGTGGTTATGGACCGAGTGGCAGAACTGAGCGCGCATTTGGACCATATGGAGGACAAAACTCTGGGGGGCCAAGCCGTGGACGCCGCGGGAACTGATGTTGCCAAAAATCTCATAAAGGCGGAAGGAATGTTGGATCCCGCCGATGCCTGTCTGTTTTGCCATTTCTTTTTAAGCATTAATCTCTCTTTTCCCAGCCTAATGTTTTCCACTTAATCTTTCTTATGTTTTCCATTCTGTCCTTTTCCTTTGTCGCCTTAATATTTAACAACAGACTGCCATCCTATTCCCCCCCTCTCGATGTTCTCGACCACACCCCTTCCCAACGATATAAAAGCGATCAAAATCCATTTATTTGTCAGGTCTCTTAACTCATTTTGCATTTTGTGTCAGGTTCCCTGCCTGCCATTCCTTTGCTTAACTTACACACAATTTTGCTTTGCTTTTGCTTAAATAAATTTCCTTTTTAACTTGTTGTGAATTGACTAAGTTTGGTTACGAATCACTTGGGGACATAGCATGAACCACTAATCAAGGCCGGGGGGAAAGGGGCTGCTCCCGTCAAGCAGACGGAAATGAAAGGGTACCTCTTCACGATCAGCGGCATAAGCCGCTTTGAGGATGCGCATGTATTTGTCAATGAAAGTTTTGCTGAAACTACGAGTCGAGCCGAAATCAAGCAGAACCAATTGGTAACGATCCATGGAGGGGTTTGGAGCAAACAGAAAGTTGGACCAATTCGGATCAGTCTGAATTTTGAGATAACAAACCGAACCCAACGGAGTTACGACCTGCATGAAGCGCCAAACGAACAGTTCCTTCAATGCTTAAAAACAGAACTTATGTTGGCTGGAAGAGACAAACAGAGTTCGATGTATCGAGTTGCGATCCAATCGCGCACTTCCTGAGGCTCATTGGTGCATAAGTCAATGGGCGTTCCTTCAACAAATTCAGCGGTAAGCACACGTTTCGTGGAAAGTTGAGAAAAAACGCCAGGGACTGCAAAATGAGAGAATTCAAAAGATTCCATTAGAATTGCGCACCATAAAAATTTTTGTCATCGGCCAGCAACCTTTTGAAGATGGCCATTGCACGAGCTTCGCGCTCGTAATCGCACTCGGCTTTCAGTTCACGACGAGACACCTGAACAATTAGCGAAGTGCGGCAGCAATTAGAGGTAAGTGAAAGACCGTCGCGAAATTGTCCAGAAACATTCCCTTGGGGAAAAAGCCGCCAATATTGAGCACCTTAAAGACAAAAGCAAAACAACAGTTGTTTTTGCTTCCAGGCAAACCGAAAGAAGGTTGTCAATGTCCGAGTCGATTCCCTCCGCCACGCCGGGGTATTGCACTTTGACCGCCACTTTTGCACCGTCCAAAGTGATTGCTTTGTGAACCTTTGGCAAAAATGCAAAAAAGGGTTGTGTCGGTGATCACCTGGCCAATTGAAGCAGCGGCGAACGGACGCTCTTCGAATTCTCGGAACAATTTTGACCAATTAGTACCCAACTCTTGGCTCATCTGTTGGTCCACTTGATATGATGGCATAAAGTCAGCACTCTGACGGACTCTTTCAAATGCTTGCGACAAATAAGTGGGCACCGTATGCTCATCTGACAATGAACGATTTTAAATGTTGGTCAAAGTTGAAAGTAACTGCTGCGAGGTCAAACACCCAATTCGACAGACTCCGAACCCTAATTCGAATAAAAGGTAAAATTCATACATAATTTCGCTTTCTTTTTGATCAAAACCGGCTTAAATAAAAGGAATCAAAAAAAAAAGTCTTGTGGAACTTTAGAGTAAAATATTCTATTTCTACCCTGAATTGAGAGCATTTGTCCCAATTTTAGCGCTGCGCCTCGAACTCGACAAAGCGTTTGGGCTATTCTTTCTGCGTTTGATGTCGTCAATAGAGGGTTTGAGGGTTTTATAGGAGAGTTGTCGCTTTGACTGTGACCACTTGCGCTCGTCGATTGACTCTCCACAGACTTTCCTCTCTAAAAAAAAAGCTTGGAATCCGAAAACTCACTTGGGAGGGTGAATTAACCTTTTGCATCCCCGCCGAAACCGTACGACGGGCGAATTCGGTCACCGCACCCGTGCCCAAACCCACGGCCAACCGTCCAAAATTGAAAAGTCGCGCAAATCTCGAGCTCGGGACACTGAATTCCCTACTCGAATTCATTTGAGCCGAGTTCTTGGCATTGGCAAACGATGGGTGGTAATCCTAAGCTAATACTTACAATTAGTTTTATTTGATCGTATCATTGTAAAACATGAAATTATTTCGACTCTTTTCTGGTTAGTCTTAATTATAAATTTCTTTACCTTCGGTATTACTGGTTCATAAACATCAGAATCCTCTGAAGTTGCTGGCTTATTGTTCACTGATCCGATGGGCTCTCTAATTGAAGTTTAAATGAATTTCTCGTTTACTAACACGCAGAACTCATTGTCCGCGTACACCACGCCCACTTCCATCGCCGCTCTCCTCAAAAAGGCCTCCTCTTCACGAGTTAAGCCGTCATCAGGCGAAAAGCTTAAATTTTAGAAAGAATTGGTATTTTAACTATTATTATTATATGTTACATTTGTTGATGCTGAACCACTGAGAAGACCGTGGATGGATGTTGTTTCTGCTTAAAAGACTCGGCCTGGGAATCTTGCGACGTTAGCTCATAACCGCCAAAACCTTAAGAGGGAAGGTCAGTCGCCGAAGCAAACCGAGCAGAACAAATCACCGGGGAACACCCCTCGAGAAGCCAATTCCACAAAAGACTCAACGCCGACACCAATGACTTTCGCTTTGTCAAAAACATTAACACCAGCAGAAGAGGATGATTCGTTTTTTAAACCTATAATAAAACATTTTCATATTCATATACAAAAAAATAGGGCACAAATCGGATGAGAGTCTCTTAATGAGGTTCGGAAACATTTTTTTATGAATTTTCTCCCTGAAGAGATTCCTTTTTTTAATTTTCCGAGTCGGGGACCAACCCTAAGAAACAGTAAATCACAAAATTCCTTGCCGCTTTTGTCAATGCGGACAATTTTTCCGCCCAGCACAATTGCTTGAATAATCCTTTTGCGAGTTGGCTCTTTACAATGTCTAAGTTCATACCCAAGTTGGGAATTAAGCAAGAGACGAAATATTTTAGAAAAATGAAGAATTTGATCAGAATTTGGCAAAGACATTATAAATCGATTTCCTTGAAATATATGTAATAATCCGTACGAAATTTCTTCTAAAGGCTGCAAACTTTTTTCAGAGATGTCAAATTACTTATCATTCACTTAGAAAAAGATTTTACTTTTCATAAATCTTTTTTAGATATAAAATTTGTTCGATTTAGTTGGAGATGAGGAAAGTTATGGCTGATCAAAATAAGCAATGCAAAAAAGGCATTTACTAGTGTATTTTTTGAATTAGCGCGCAAAAATTACGCCAAATACGATATTTGGCGTTATGAATATTTTATCTAACACTGGAGCGTAACCATAGTGCAGTGGACTACTTACCTACCTAATATTTTTAGTTCAGGTACATACCTATCTTAATTTTAATTAATTTCAAGAATTTTGGAAATTTGCCTTCATATGTACATATTTTAAAAGTCGGTTTTTAAAATTCGGAAATTAATGAAATAAAAAAAATCTTATGCAAAAAAAAGCATGAAGATCATGTGAAGAAAGTAAATTAATAGAAAAAGAAATACACAAAATTAAAAGGAGAAACGAAAAGGAGAAATGTGACTGGCCGGCG
>SIJG01000123.1:44847-108418 GCA_023374025.1 Heterodera schachtii
TTAAGGTCGAATAATTAGCCAGGTTGAAGATGCATGCAAAAAAACAAAAGAAATAAGTTAAAATATGCTTATGGATTAACTTTTTCAGACTAATAAAAATTATTTGAATGAGATGATTATGCACTTAATTAATTCTTCAAATTAATATCAATATTATGAATATTTGTATATTTAATTGAAATTATAGTTCCAATTGGTTTTTTCAAGAAAAAGTATTTTGATGTTTAACATTTAAATAGTTTACTTTCAAAAATTTTATACGTAAATATCTAGCTACTTATCAGGAACATACATTTATTACCTTTATAGGCAAGAGATTAAAAAATTTATAAAAATAAACACAATAAAGAATTTTGTAAAATAATACAAAAAACATTAATATTCGTTGATTCATAATAATAATAATAATAATAATAATAAATTCTATATTTTTTAACATTCAAGCTTCTTTCATCGATCTGACAATTTGTATTGTGCATACCAGGGATTGGCCGAGGTTTCGATTTTCGCAAAATGAATATATTTGAAAATTTAATTTTTAAAACGAATGCTTCAGTTTATTATTTTCTGTTAACATATTACACTCAAAATTGCATAATGGAAAAATTCTTCGAATTTCTCCCCACAAACGAGAATTAAAAAATTTTATGGGTACATTTTTGAATATGTATAGGCAATTTTTCGTAACAAAGTGCACTCAAATTTTCAAATTTTTTTTCAAAAAAATTTAACTTGGGAAAATTTTGCATCACAACCTCAAAAGCTATTGGTAAAATTTTTTTAAAAAATTTTCGCTTTTCGCATTTTCGCATATTTTGGCTTTTCACATTTCGCTTTTTATTTTTCAATTTGGCCCACCCTGGTGCATACCTCTCCTTACCTTTTTGGGAGTTTAAGAATCAGTACAAATTATGAAATAAATCTTTGGATTGTACTTTTTTGTAGAATCATAAGAATTTTGCTTTAAACAGTGCTGCCAAGCTTAAAAAAATAGGTACTGAACTTAACAGCATTGTTTATACAAGAACAATAAATCTCCATGATTTTTTATCACCTTATCTCTGTTCATTAAACCCAGCAAACTTTATATTAACATTCTAAAAGTACGAAATCATTAAGTATTTAGTATTTTTCATTTAAAATACAGGAGAACCATATTTAAAATATTAACTTTTTATTTAAGATTACATATATAGCACCAAAATAAAAAAACCATTTTTAATATAGTCAAAACCAAATAGCGAAATATACTCCATAAAATTATAATTTACTTTTTGAACTATTTGAAGGAGTAAGACAAATATTTATTAAATTACAATACATTTTTTATTTCGAGATCAGATAAATAATATTAACTTTCTCAAATTAAATTAATCAAAGTGGTACAATTATTTGTAACTTTGTATAAGTTCCATAAAATTCATGCCGATATTAAAGTTAAAAATGTCAAATTCGTTAAATACAAAAGACAACCGAGCAAAAATAGTAAAAAAAAAATACTCTTAAATAAACCACAATTATTCTGAAATAACAGACTATTAAAAATAGATATTGATAAAAAATTCTTTTCTAATTGAGGAAATAAATAATTAATCCTCATAATATTTTTATTTGTCATTTCTTTCAACTGATTGACCATCGAGCAATAGTCTTTCAAAACCTCAAGAATTGAAGCAGCAAATGCTATTGTGCCACTGTAAAAAATCAAATAAAATTATGCATATAATCTTTCAACTGTAAAAACAATTATATATATAAATATATATATATATATTAACCTTACGTTTGAACAAATAGAAGTATTATTTTCCTTTACCTAAATCTGCAAAATTGTAAAATGAAATACGATTAATTAAAGCCCAATTACCCTTAAATAATATCAGTTATTGATAAAAAAATCCACAAACATCATATTAAATTCTCATATATATTTATTTGTTATTTATGTCAACTCACCGACCAAAGAGGCAATAATCCTTCAAAACCAAAAATTGAAGCCTAAAATGCTATGATGCTATTTTAAAAAATCAGATGCAATTAATGTCTTATAATATATTTGATTCATACATATAATCTTATTGGGACATTACTTTGCAAATTAAATTAATTATAAATCTGCCCAAGAATGCAATAAGTATCATTAAAAATTCAACTGTAAAGAAAATAATTATATATATATATATATATATATATATATATATATTACTTTTATTTTTGATTAAATATAAATATTATTCAGCATTTGCCTAAATCTTCATAAATTGTAAAATAAAATGATTCCTGGTAATAAAATATAATTTGCATTATAAATTATTAACCACTTAAATGAAAATTAGTAAAAATAAAAGAATGAAGTTAATAAAAATTTTGTTTAAGTGATGGTTAAAAAATAAATTCAAAAAATTATATTTATTGTTTTAAAAAAAATACCATATAATAGTTTTTCACATTCATAAAGTTAAAAAGATGGCAAATACCAATAAAACTTTAATAAATAATAAGCAAAAAATATATTAAAGTTCAAACTTTATTGCTAAAAATGAAATAAATCTTTAGAAAAATAATTTATTATTTAAAAAGACTGAAGTTAATACAATTTAATGTACTCCTCCTATTCTTATTAATTCTTGAATAAAAATACAAACATAAATAGCGAAAAAAATTTATTAACAAAATATTGGGAAAATTATAAAATATATTTGAATTAGAGACCGGACGGGATCGGGATCCCGCGGGATTTCTTCGGGATCCCGCGGGATTAAATTCGGGATCCCGACCTCGGGATTCGTCCCGAACGATTTTTTAAATTCATCGAGATTGATCGGGATCGGGATTTCATCGGGATCCCGAACCGGGATCCCTCCCGACATTTTACCAATCCCGCGGGATCCCGCGGGATTGAAGTCATGATAATTTTTCGAAAAATCTCCATTTTTTAATTAATATCTTGAATTTTAAATTAAAAAATATTGTCATTTGCTGATTTTTCTTAAAAAATCCGTAAAAATTCCAAAAAAATTTCCACAGGTCTCTCTAAAATTCCAATAAAATTTTCGAAGTTTAACGTAAAAGTTGGCCATTTTGTGACTTTTATTTTTTTTCAAAAAAGAATTATCAAAAATTTTTTTAATTCCTAAAATATTATTTTAAAACTTTTAGGTAATATTATGACACAACAATTTCTAAGAATTTTGTGCAAAAAATTAGATTAGAAATTGTTGTCTACGTATTTTTCCTTCGGTGCATATTTGCAGCTCCGGACTCTAAAATTCTTATTTTCCTGAAAATTTTGCTCAAAATCGCTAAAAAATTTTGGTTTTTTTTGGACAAAATCTGTTAACAAATCATCGCATCCAAAATTACAAATTTTTTCCCGGCGGCGCCTATCGGCGCCGCCGGCCTCCACCTTGTTCCCTAAAGTTTTTGAAAAAATCTCAGCAAAAAAAAATCATAAAAATCTGATTTTTTGGCTCCGATGCACTTAACGATTTTCTAATTTTCCTCAAATTGTTAAAACTGATCATAGGAGGCGAAAATATAAAAATTTATATTAATTAAATTGTAAAAAACAATTTAAAGCTATGTTGTTAAATGTTCTAATTTTTGGTCCTAAAATCTGATTTTTTAGGCATGATATTCGAATTTTGAAAATTTTCTAAAAACCTGATATAATTCCCATTCTTATTTTTCTTCAATGGAATTGATCAATTATAAATATTAGATAAGAATTTAACAAAACTTGACACAAAACGTAAAAAAAATTGAGTTTTTTTCAAATCCCGATAATCCCGCGGGATCCCGAAAAAAAATCTTCGGCATTGATCGGGATCGGGATTCGGTCGGGATCCCAAGTCGGGATCCGTCCCGATCGTTTTTACGAAATGTTCGGGATTGATCGGGATCGGGATTAAGTCGGGATCTCGACTCGGGATCCCTCCGACCCCAGTTGTCCGGTCTCTAATTTGATCAATCTTTATTCCGAGGTATTTGAGGGTCAAATTTTTCTTTTTTCTTACAAATTTTTTTTTATAAATTTAAAGTTCTAGAACAGAACTTCGAAATCCAATGATAAATTAATGAAGATAAATAGATTTGATTATTTCAACACTCGAAGAAAATAAAATGTTTGAAATTGCTGTAAGAAATGACAAGAAAATTGATTTTTAGGTGGTGTATTTTCAATTTCTTGTATTTTTCTTACATAATTCTTGTCTAAAGCAAAAAATGTTCAGAGAAAATGCTATTTTTGGGCGTCTCTCGTCATAACAAAGCCGCAAAAAATGTAAAATCCCATCTTTAATTATTTTCTATATAAATGTCCTTAAGAAATATAACTTGTAATTGTGTTTTTTTTTCTTTAACAGTCCTTCAAAGAGAATTGATTGTGCTTCAAAAACGAGTATTTAAAAGAAAAATCTGTTTCTGGTTTGTGAAATACTGTAAATTTAAAAGTGATAATGTCATAATGAACAAAGTTCAAATAATGCTTTTATAATATACAAACATGCTACATTTTAATTTCTTGAAAATTTAATAAAGAGAATATTTTTAACAATCTGTCAAAAAAATATTCGAAAAAATAAATCATAAATCATTTATATTTATCATAAATTAAGATTAAGTTTACTGAATGAATATTTATTTAATTGAATATTACCAAAAAAAGTAACCTTATTTAATGAGCTCGGGAATTAGCTTAGCTAAATACCTTAATTATTTAATAAAAAATAAACAAAAACCAAAACATCATTTATACCATGCGATGCCAAAAATTTTTTGTGGGAAATAATGTCATTCTATGCAATATTTTTACGGATGAATAAAATCATATTTGGAAAAGATAGCTATAATTATTTTATACAATAGCAATTTGTATTAACTAATAAACAAAAAACTGAAAACAAGGAAAAACTGAGATTCAAAAAATAATCAGCAAAACGGAATAATAATAATAAATTTTAGAATGTAAGTGAAAATAATAGCACATGAAGCTTTGCATATATACTTGTGTTTATTAATATTATGAAATAAATAATATTTATTAACATTGATTTACTAAATTTAAAATAAAAACGTGTGTTTCTTAATTTTAAAATATGTAGATTATAAATTTCTAATATTTTTAAGAAATAATAGATAAAACGACAAATTTATTTTGTGCAATGGGATTTGAAATAAATATTCTTAAAAAATTTTAATTTAATAAATCTTAAAATTAAAATTTTAAAAAATTTCATCATTTTCATTTATTATATTGTTCCATACAAGTAGAGTAGCACGGGACCGGGACCGGGACCGGGTCGGGAAATCCCGGTTTTTTCAGGTCCCGGTCCCGGTCACGGTTTTTGAAAAAATGGAAATCCCGGTCCCGGTTTTGCCAGTCCCGGTCCCGGCGGACTAAATAAGCACTGGTAAGAATGGGGGTCTGGGTGAGAAAAGAGAAGGGAATTGGTGAGAAGGAGAAATCTTTGAGAAAAAAATTAATTATTTATTTTATTTATTGCTTTGTTTTTCACGTCGTTATGTGGTCTAGTGGCTAAACCTTCTGACTTTCATTATTTTTCGCTTGGGTTCAATTCCCCACTTGAACAGAATATTTTTTATATTTTCTTTACCATTTTTGTAATTGAAATTTTAATTAATAAATAAAATATTCCAAGTTTATTTTTATTTAATTTTTAAACAGTAACAAATTAACCAAATATTGGTCATTTTTACAAATTCTGTTAACATATTTTACTCAACATTTCAAAATTTTCCCGGCGGCGCCTATCGGCACCGCCGGACCCTGCCGCCCCCTCACCAATGTTCCCAAAAGTTTTTTAGAAAACAGCGCCACAAAAACAGCGATTTAAAAGCAAAAAATTTAATAAATTGTTAATTTATTAAAAAATCCAGAATTTTGGGACCCAGAAAATTCCAAGATTCCAGATTCCCCCCCCCCCCGAAATGAAAATTTTTAAAAACTTTCCAGAGAATAATAGAAAATTGTTCGAATTCCTCCCGAAAAGAAAATTAAAAAATTTTATGGGTACCTTTTTGAATTTAGGTAATTTTCGTAACAAAATTCACGAAAATTTTTAAAATTTTTTCAAAAAAATTTTCTCTTGGGAAAATTCCCGGTTGGTCCCGGTCCCGGCTTTTCTTGCGGTCCCGGTCCCGGACGAAAATCAAGGTCCCGGTCCCGGTCCCGACTTTTCTAGTCCCGGTAAGTCCCGGTCCCGGTCTTTGTCAAAAATCCCGGTCCCGTGCTACTCTACATACAAGTTCTAAAAATAATTTTAACGGAAAAAAATACTTAGATAGTGCAAATTATTAGGTTCACTAAATCAATTTCAAAAATACTTGAAAATAAAAACAAATAAAAAGCTAAACAAATAACACATATTTTAAAATGAAAATAATCGAAAGATCTATCCATTTCAATAACTAATATGCGTTACTTTTTAATTTTAATTAATCAAAGATATTTAGATTTAATTATTGGCGAAAGAAATAATTTTGTTTTTATTCGGTCAATATATTATAAGAGCAATATTTAAAATTTTTTTATATAATAAAAAAAATGTGAGTGTATATTTGGAATAAATGGAATCAACCTCAAGGGTTAAAGGACTGAATTGTTAAAAAAACTAAAAATCTTATCTCTAAAACAAAAATTAATAAAAAAAAATTAACAATTTCATTTAAAACGAATTAAACTTACTATTTTTAAATTTAAAATGGAAATATTTACGTGATTATTAAATAATAGAAAAATAAGATATTAAAAAATAATTACATTATGAAAAGAGGAATGAAATCACAGTTCTATAAACTAATGTTAATTTTACGTATATTCGATTTTATTTTAAATCAAAAAATTAAAATACAAAAAGAAAAAATTTTATTTTTATGAATGAATAAAAATTTTAAAATTTTTATCATAATTTTATTAAAAATTACGAAAGACTACAACAAAAATAAAATATCACATTGTTTTATAACTCAAAGTCAGTCTCAATATACATTTAAACAATTAAAAATAAATTAAACTTTATCAATAAAATTTATTGCCTTTAATTCTTTGTTACTTCGTCACAACTGCTGCATATAAAACAGCCCGTGACTTACATGACTTATAAATAACATGTAGTAGACAAATAATAAAAATATATAAAAAACAACATTAAAATGATTAATATTTCAATTATTTATATAATTTAAAGTGCTAATCCATTCAATATTTAGTAATTTCATATGGGAAAGATAAAATTAAAAAATAATTGCCAGAAATATATTTTTTTTAATACGATGTCAAACCCGAGAAAAATTTCAAGCAAGTATAAATTACTTTTATATGTGACTTTGATTGGTGGCTCAGTGGTGTTATGTTGCTTGCCCGTGGGCCCGAGGTGCAGGGGGCTTAACGGCATATTGAAATAATCAATTTGAGAAGGGCGAGAAGAATGATCAGATCCAAGCAACCGGTCAAGTAAAGGAAAGAGTTCGACTCCGATTCTTCGTTTTGGATTATTCTGCCAAGGCGTCGAAGCCTAGATAGAGGGCCATGGTAGACGAAACCGGAGCACAATGGGCGAGAACAGGCTTTCCAAAACGGCGGAGGGGGCCAGGATTACTTTTGCCAGTTTTTGAGAATCCTTTAGGGCGGCACTCGATTGGGTTAAGGATAAGAAAAGGAAGAGCAAAGCGATCATTGAACGAGGTGGGATCCAATTTGCCCTTTTCTTGGGACGATTAATGATGAGTGGTTTTGGCCAATTGGGAACAACAATTCAAAAGTGATTAACTCGAGCGAAAAAATAATTCCCATTGAATATTTGTCTAAAAATGTGTTTTAAATTGAGTGGGTTGGAGCGAATCTCACTGAATGAATAAAAGGAGTTTGGACGGGGGGCTTTTATAGGACGATAAGCTCTAGCAAATGAGATAAAGGGGGCGGGGCGGGGAAATTCAAATTCACAATCAGCGCTCTCCGGCCGCCATTTGTAAAGCATGGCAGACTGTGGCGGGGGTATGAATGGAAGCGGGGTGGGGGGGGGGGAATGAAAATGGTCTTTAAAAAATCACTTTGTTGAGTCGGCGGCTGCTTTGTCCAGTGGCGGTTAGGTGGGATTAGCCCCATCGCCTTTCTGTACCTTTTTTGGTTTGACCATTGAATGGCCTGAGAAAATGTTGGGACAATAGGTTCGGTAGTATGAGTAGGACCTTTATCTGAGTTTTGTGATTCCATTGGGAGATTCAATTTGTTCGGAGGGGGTGGTACGGTGTGCCACTTCTTCGGTTATTTCAAGGGGAAGTAAATGGTGGACCGAACGTACGGTAATGTAGCCGGAAAGGGTTTTTATTTTGCAGTGTTTGGAAAGTTTTGTTCATTAGTGTAAACTTCTAAGATAACTGCAAGAGGCCATGTGGAACGGGGGGTATTTTTGTTGTGAATTAAGACCAATTCATCATTTTGTGGCCATCTCCGGGATTTGTCAATCAATTTTTTATGTCTTTTCCGTAATGACGGGAGGTAGTCATTTGTCCATTTTTCCCAAAATGATTTTGGACATATTTTGCCATAAATCGTTTAGGGTGTGAGGGGTACTTTCAATTGAGACAATTTCGGGATGATTTGAGACCGGTAATTTTGGGAACGGTGGCCAAGCGGGTGAAGGATGGGCGGGGATCCGCTGGATTAGATGAGTCAAATGTTATCGGGCGGGAATTGATAACAGTTTCAATTTTTGAAATTAGAGGGCGGTGGCCGGAAAGGACTTTTCGGAGGTGTATTTAATAAGGGCCACCAGCCTTTCGTAGTGTCCGCCTTTCCACGCAGCTGCTGGGGTTCGTAATTGTCATTTAAGGGGAAAATGAGATTGGGAAAATTTAGCAAATGCGTGAAATGTAGGCGCATTGTCGCAATAAACACTGGATGGGGAGCAAAATTTGGCAACGAATTTTCGAAAGCTCAGCATGAATGTGGCCACTGACTGGTCGGGCACAATTTCGAGTGAGATTGCCCGCGTTGTTAAGCAAACCCAAAGCAAAACTCACCATTAAGTGGATGAGGGCGTCCCTTTTTTCGAGGGGCTGAAGGATCGGCTATGTGTAATGGCTGGCAGATGTCGAGACCGGTTGCCAAGAATTGTGGGGAAGTTTGGACTCGGTCTTTTGGAAACGGGGGGAATATGGGGAGGTCGAATGGTAACACTTTGAAGCAGCGGCAGGGAATGCAACTTTTTATTAAAATTTTTTCGACTGTTCGGCGCCCCCGAGGAATCAAAATTGGCGCCGTATTACAGCTAACGTCCAGAGGGAGCTTGAATGTTGGTGTGAAAGATGTGTTTCGTTCACAATTAAGCGTGTGAGATGAGATTTAGGGGGCAAATAAATCGGCTCAATCGAACGGGGAGGCAAAAGGCTATTGCCAAGTTCTTCCTTTAGAGCGAAGGATTTTTTCGTGTCTATAAAAGAGGGCCAGTGCATCATTGTCCTTGTCCGCAGGGTGGAACAAGTTTTGCTCTTGTTTTAACTTACCCACACTTAACAAATCTTTTTTGGTACTGATGCTGATTTTCCAGACTTTAAATTCAAAAATTATATTTTTAAAAATCTAAGTTTGGTATCGTATTTTTTTAGTGTCGCATTTTCGTCAAATAAAAAACTTTCTCTCGGTGTCGGATTTTACGCCGGTGTCGCAGCTGCAGACACCACAGTGGGGATGGTGGCCGGCGAGCGGCCAAATATTTAGAAAAAATTTTTCGACCACCAGGCGGCTCAATATCGAGGCGTCTCTAAACCAATTATCACATATTTTTATTCTTTTTTAAATAAAAAATTAAAGTTTGTAAATTTAGCGTATAGTCGGAGGAGGACATCGACGTGGACAAACAGCAGCTGGAGGAGCAGTTAGAAAAAGTGTTGAGCTAAGTGGGTGTTTTGAAGGAAATACAAAAAAAGCCCGTGTAAGCCGTGTCACGTTGATACAAAATGGTTATTTGTTTAAAACTTGCAATTAAGATTCCGGAACTGAGAAATTAAATATTATAATAATTTTTGTATTGTTAATTAGTAAGCTCAGAAAGGATCTTACTTTAAATATAACTTTGTATTTTTGTTGGTCTTTTCAAGAATTCGATAAGGCATAATTTGTGAGAAATTTAACCGAACCAAATTTATATTTTATTTTTTTACGATTATATATAAATAAGTTGTCTATAGTAGTTGATTATGTCATATAATTATATAATATTTTTGTTTTTAAATTTAAAGAAGTAATCCATATATTATGTCTTGAAATACTATGATATTAAAACAAGATTAGAATAAATTTGTAATAACATAAAATATTCGTAAAGAATTACAATAAATATATGGAAATTATAAATCTATTTCTCTTAATTTTGTATTAAATATTTTGTTAATGTGAAAAATATAATAAAAACATAATTTAATTTATTTAAAAAAATAAATATTAACCAAACAGTAATTAACAAACGCACATTAAAAGATTAAACGCTACAGACGCGCATCAGACAAATCACTTTTCGACAATTTACATAATAATTATAAAATGAAACATATTAAAGAAATCAAATAAACAAATTAAATAAATTTAAAAATTTATTAATCTTGGATTTAAACAAAATTTTATTTTTTTATTTAATCGTTTTTTATTACAAATTTAGTTAAATTTTAAAACATAAAACATTTTTTAAATATTAATATTTATTATCACTGATTAGTATAAATGCCGAAATCATCAATCTGATTAACAGAATATAGTTGTAACTACGAAGAAATGAACATTTTTTTTCTAATTAATTAAAAAAAATTCCTTATTTCATCCTTTACCAGTAACTTGCTCGCTTTGTCATTTACTATACAATTGAAAAATTAAAGTATTTAGATCAACTTTATCGTATTTTTGCGAATAAGCAATTATAGTGATTAAAAGCGCCTTCTACGATTACGTTAGATGTAAATTCAGTGAGACTAATGCTAAAACAAATCTACTAAAAAATAAAAATAAATTCAGGAGAATATCCTGCTAGGTTGGAACACAAATAAATGATTATTTAATTAAATTTATCAAATTAACTTTGAACTATAAAAAGAAATAAATGAAAAACGATAACGGAAAGAAAATGACTTTTCTCTTGGCCAATCATGAATATTTAAATTTTCTTTATTAATATATGATGTATAAAGTTAAATTATAAGGTAAAAATCAAATACAATGGACCTGAGCGTATTTCATTTGTATAATAAAAAATTTTAGTAAATAAATATGCAATACACAAAAAATCATTACATAATTTACCAAAATAAATCTGTGAAAGCAGAAAAAATAAAAAATAAAGAAAAACCGTACAGAACTAGAAAAAAATAACTTTACAACATTCCATGGTCGATTTATTTAAAATTGACAAAAAAATGAAATATTTTATTAAAATTACCAATAAAAAAGAATTCGATTTTAAACTAACAAGAAAATAAAATAATTTAAAAAACTAAGAAATAAAAAAAATTTCATTTGTATTTATAAATTAAATTTATTTTGAATAAAATATTTTTAATATAAAAATTTCTAAATAGCCAAATAAATTGAAAAAAAATTGCTAAGACCAAATTAGAAAAATTTAAAATTAAGAAAATGCGTAAGTTCATTCATTAATGAATATGGAAACATATAAAAAGGAGCATTTCGTTTAAATATATAAAAATTTAATAAATATTAACAAACTGAATCGACATCCTAGGCATTATATAAATAGAAATAATTAATCAGAAAAGTAGTAAATCAATAATATATAAAAGTAAGATTAAATATTAAAAAATATTATAATAAGATTGTCAAATTCTTAGACATATAATTAATAACATTCAGATTTACACTCATAAAATATTTCAATAAATTTTAAAAATTTCTATGGTGATTTTTTTATAAAAAATATGGCATTTTTTAATAAAAAATATGGCAATGTATTACTTGCATATTTATTAATAAATTATATGTAAGATTATATTATAAATTAAGAAATCTAAATTGATTCACTTGATGTAATAAGAAACTCAAATACTATTTTCGAATTAGAACAGTATTAAATATTTTTAAACGTCGATCTATTTCGCAAAGTAACATTACCGCGGGGACTGATTAATTAACCGGCCGTGACTAATCCTACAATTTACAATATTTCTTAAAGTAAGTTTTTTCGGCACTTAGCTGTCTTTTTCAATTCTACAATTATTGTCCATCGTCAATGACATTGTAAGAGTCTTTGTATTGTTTTTAACTTTCTTTTTTAAATATAATAGCGCACAGTTACTTTTTTTCTATGTAATAAAATAAACATCTTTTATTTATAACTCAGTCATGACGTTATAATTTCGAAAATTAGTTTTTTTTAACTCTTTTAAGCTTTTTTAAATGGTTCGTTTTTATTATATTTTAAATTTTTTTATTTTTTTTCTAAAAAATTTATACACAAGTAGATTGCAAAAAAAGCCTCACGGAGCATCGTTCGAGGACATTTTCAAATTGATTTTTTTAAAGGTTAAGTACTTTTATTTTTTATAAATTTTTATTTTCTTCAAAAAATATAACATTTTAAAATTATGTCTTTATATTTATAAACTTCTAAATTGAGTTGACAATAATGAATTATTTATTTATTGTTTTTATTTAAAGAAAATCTTTGATAATTTACTATAATATCTTGTTGATTAACTTTTATTACATTCAACCAATTAAATTGTTAGTATTTTTAAATATTAAGAATATTTTTAAAATTATTACATTAGTAATTGATAGTGAGGCGTTTCGTTTAACATTTTGAAATATTTAAACAGTAAATAAATATGTTTTATTCTATTTTTAATCTTTTTCTTTATAATATTAATTCAAATTTTTTTCATATACAGAAAAAAAAATTAACTGTTTTTCCATTTTCAACTTCCTCTAACAAGTTTTCCATTTAATTGCTAATATTGGAGTTATTTTGTAATATTTTATTATTAGGCCTATTACTTATTTAATTTTTTATTCAATTTGCTGTTTTTATCACGGACTTGATCTACTTTGCCGGAGTGCTGGGTCGTTTCGTACAAAATACTACACAACGGATTCATTGGCAGGAAAAAAGCTATAAAATAAACCGAACAAATCTCTTAATTAAAAACCTCATTATTTACGTGGGTAAGCTTTGAAATATATATTAATAAACTCTCTTACCAAAATTATTTATGATTAAAACACTTGTATAAATGATTTTTAACAAAAAATAAAAAACAGATCTATAAAACATAATTTTTCAAAAAAAAAATACTAAAAATTTAAATGTTTTACCACAAAATCGAGCAATCGTTATTAAAACAAAAAAGAAAAATTTATATACATTTTTTGATTATTTAGTAGTAAATTAATTTAATACCAAGTATTATGATTATATTTTAATTAATTTTTATTACTATATTTTCTTTTTATTGGCGATCTAACTATTTCTCAATTAAATAATAAAAAAATTATAATATATATATAAATATATAATTCATTAAAAGATTTAAATTAAATATTGAATTGAAATTCCGATTAAAAACCGCCTGCCGCCGACACACTTCCCAATAACTACATACTTTGCAAGATGAAAAAAGCTAAATGGTATATAATGGTTTTATAGTAATTAATAAGAATGTAACTCATAAATTAAATAAAAATAATTATCAAGAAATTATATCCGAAATTGAAAGCTCGGTTAATAAATTCGATGTTTATGAGGATATAAAAACAAATTGAATTTAAAAAATAAAAATGAAGATAGCAAGCAAAAAATAGTCAGATAACTCAGTTTAAATTTTTATTGTTAATATAATTTTTACATCTGTAATAAGTAATATTAAAAATAAAATGACTAACTTTCTTATAGCTCTAATATGTTTCTGTTTATGTTATGAATGATGATAACCCAAAATCCAACGAAATAAAAACCTTCTTTGTAACACATATTTAAATTTTAAAATTAAAGAAATACAACAGTAAAATACTAATTTAGTTTTATAAAAAAAACATTCTAATTAATCTATAAAAAAAAATTTCTCTCAAAATTAAAAATTACAGAAATAAACACGATTAATATGATAAAATAATCAAAAATATAAAGAATTTAAATTAAAAAGTAATTTGAAATTTTGATTTAAAATCCTAAGTTTTAAATTAATCTGGTGTGTGTTACTATGTTTCTTAGATTTACATTAAAAAAGTTAAAGGAAATTTTAAAGTTTTATTTATTATATTTATATTTCTTTTTAGTTATCTGTTATATAACTATATTAAAGTAATTTTCAGTTTAATATTTAATATTATCGTATATTATATTCTTGTATGTTTAGAAGGCTCACGGTCGGCTTAAAGTTTCAGCAATGTTAAATTTTTTACTGATTAAATTTTAATAAAAGGAGCTTTGAGATTTTAATGCAGAATTTGTTAATTTGTTTATTATTATAGTAAAATCTGATTGTGAACTTTATAATTTTTCTACGATTTGTGTTAATTATGGCTCGTAATTTATATGGTGGTGATTATTTCTTAGATTTTAAATTTATAATTGGAGGATTTAGCAAAACAGCATGGCCAAAAGAAATTCGTTCGTGTGGTATAAAGCCGCAGTCCAAATTGTTGTTCGTTAGTCTTAGAGAATGACTAAAATATGGCTTATATAAATCAACTTTCTTTACTTCGAAGGGAGATATTTTCAAGTGATCATTGATCCAAATTGATTGAATTAAATACTTGATTATATTTATTAAGGTTTTACTCTAAATAAATTAATCATAAAAAAGTGTTATTAAATTAATTTATACTTTTGGTTTCATTATTTTTTACTGACATGATTTTATTCAATCTTATTGTAATTGTGTTATTAAAGTATTTAATATCTTTATCAATGTGTCTTTTTCTAATTCATGTTAATCGACTTACATTTTAAATCTTTTAGCACTACAGAAAATTTCTATTAAATTTCATGTTTGCATTTTATTATAGACTACTCTGATACTTCAATGACATATATATATTTTTAATAGCATTTTTACTATTAAATCTTAATCATTGAATTTAAATTGTTATTTTAACAATAATATTTTTAAAGATTTAACATAACAATGAATATCTGTATTCGAACAAATAAACATTTATTTATTTATTTTTATTAACTGAATAATTTTTTCTTTCTATTTCTCGTTGAAACCTATAATTATTAGTTTTTTAATATTTATAAGAATTCTAATTAATTAAACAATTTTGGCATGATGTAATTTTTTTGTGTAATAAAACCTTGTTTTTCATCAAATCGCTTAAGTTCATGTTTTGGTATTTAACATTTCTATCATATTAAGAAGTAATAAATATTCAGTTATTGTTTATTTTGACTTTTTTTTATCTTTACAATTCATATATCTTTTCTTTAGGATTTTAAATAACATTTATAAATATTTAAAAAAATTCGACCTCTTGCTTCTTTTGACAATAATATGGGCAAATTTAGATGTTCCTTAAACATACACAATTTAAAAGAATTGTCTTGATAATATTCATTTTTTAATTCTAATGGTGTGCAATATTGTCAAAAATAAAAATTTTCTTGAATTAGCTGATTTCGCTTATTTATTTTTTTGTTTAAATTAGAGTGCAGCGGGACCGGGAATTTTGGGCAAAACCGGGACCGGGACTTGCCGGGACCTGAGAAGCCGGGACCGGGACCGGGACCTCGATTTTTCTTCGGGACCGGGACCGGGAACCGGGACCAACCGGGAAATTTTAAAAATTCAAAAAATTTTAAAAAATTTAAATTTTAATTTATTTCAATTGAAAATAACACAAAATTAAATTTTTATTTTGTTTTTTATTTATGTAATAAAATCCAAAAGTTAAAGCACAATTAAATTAATGAAAATTTTCAAACTAATTTATTTAAATTATTTTTAAAAATAATCATTTTTGGACTAAATGATCGAATATTATTAGAAATTTATATTACTTTTATGATCATTTTTTCGGCGCGCTTTTTGCAAAAAACTTTTGTTGAGAAGGGGAGACCGGCGGTGCCGATAGGCGCCGCCGGGGAAAATTTTGACAATTTGAGTGTAATTTGTTAACAGATTTTCAACAAAAAGGCAATTTTTTTGGATTTATTAGGCTCAATATGTACATATTTTCATTTAAAAAAAATAAAAAAATATATGAGAAATCATATTTTGTCGATAGGAAAACCATGAATATACAAAAAGAAAATTCAAAATATTTTAATTTCCTTAGAGGGATTGAACCAGGGGAAAGAAGAAGACAAAAGTCAAGGGGACTAGCCACTAGGCCATTTGCACAATTGGTTGCTACATTCTTAAAGAAACTTTTTAATCATTTTTTTTATTTTTTTTCCTTTGACTCCAATTTTTATCACTCATTTTCCACTCAGACCCCCATTCTTACCAGTGCTTGTTTTTCCCGGTTCCCGGTTGCCCTACCGGGACCGGGACCTGAGCTTTTCAAAACCCGGGACCGGGAACCGGGACCGGGACCTCGGATGACCGGGAATTCCCGGCCCGGTCCCGGTCCCGCTGCACTCTAGTTTAAATATATTTCATAATTACTTTATAAATTCCTGCAGTTGATGATTTTAATAATTTAGCGGCTAATAATAGATCAACAAAATTTTATTTTTATAACTTGCTTTAATTTTTTTTTCTGAATGTGACAGTTTATTATTTCATTATTATTTGGTCGAATATTCTTTTCTTGTTTATTTGTTGTTTTTGTATAAATTTTTGAAATATTATTTAATCACAAACATTCATAAGACGATACTTTCATTTACGGAGTTACATTTTATTTTTATCACTATTTATTTTATTTTTTATAACATTTATTTTTGTAAAAATTAGTAGAAACAAAAATTAAATAATATTTCTCCGCTTATTCATTTTCTATTATAGAAACAAATCATAATATAAATTACTTTTTTCATTCTCACGAATAATTTTTTTTTAATTAATGAAATTCTTTTAATTTCTATTCAGGTTTGTTTTTATGTTTTTTTCATTCTTCAAACATTTCATTCGGTATATATTAAACCGTCGTAATAAGTTTATTTCAAAGATTCTATTGAATTTATAATGAAATGCGCATTTAATATTTTTTCCTTTAAACCAAAGCCCCTGACTTTTTAATCTTGTTCTTTGTAGTGCGGGCTCTCTCAAAGTGCCTGGGAGGCAGAAGGTTTCTCATTGCACTGATGAAAAAGAGCAATAGAAGGGTGTAAAGGGTGCCCTGTGTAGCTCAGTGGTGAGAGCATTCCACGGAAAGGAAGGGTCGTGGGTTCAATTCCCACCACAGGTTGACCTTTTACACCTCCGCCATCCACCAAATTCCTACATGGCGCTCCTGGGTGGATTGACGCATCGGAGTAATCGATCTCTGGGTGAGACGATTCTCCTCTCTGTCTTGTGTGCCTGGGGTGGCAACAAGTTCAGAGACCACGAGCTGACCTTTTACACCTCCGCCATCCACCAAATACCTAGATCTTTTTTTTTACTTGACATCTTAATAGCGTAACCAATTGTATGACGAATTTATTATTTTATACATTTTTTATTTCATTCCAAAAAAGTAACTATTAAGTATCATTTAGAATTTAAGATGATATTGTTGTTTAATCACATTATCACAACAATAATTAAAAGAAGAGAAATAAATCTTTGTACAAGAAATAATGTTCGCTAATAAAATTATTAAAATACCAAATTATAGCTCTCTTGGTTTCTTCGACTAGACTAAACTTGTGTTTATTCCTTACCATATGGTAAAATATACATTTAGGAAATATATTTTTTAATTTATAATAAAATAATATTTTTTTAATTAGTCGAAATATTTTGTTTCAATAATTTTTAGCAGTTTTTTTCTGAATATAACGTATAAATTTTAAAATTTTTATAATGTATGTAAAAATATTAAATTTATTGTTTTTTTCATACAAAGGGAAGTGATTTTTCTTTCATATTAAATTTATATTGAATTATATTTCTTTTGTTATTTTAACTTTATATTTTGTATATATTTTGGTAAAAATTGAAAATATTTTGATAAAAATTGCTTTATAAATTCATTTATTTTTAGCAGAGATAATTCATTCTTATAAATATTGTGTACAGAAATTTTTCGTATGCGACTCTTTAGTCTTTTTTAAACGCATGATTCCAACTGTTTCATATATAATACAAATTCCATCATTCTACATTTTTTTTAAATGATTTTATTATTTTTTTAATTTATTTTATTTTTTAAGTTATTCTTTATGCGTTATATAAACAATTTAAGGGACTGATATTCTAATAATATTTCACTTTAGTTTATTTTGTTTAATATAGAAATTTTCATTTTTTATTAATTTTATATTTTCTACACGGCAACCTTAAACGGTGAATTATCTAATTATTTATTGTTTTTTTATTATTTGTAGTAATTCTTTAAGTATTTACGTTACAGTAATATTGTGTTATTACACTTTTATTACTTCAGCATATAAGGTTTCTTTAAAGTTTTAAAATATTAAGTTCATTATAATATTCTTGGGGAAGATTTTCTCTGCTTCATTCAGGCAACCGAATCATTTTGTAAATATAATGTATTTTTTTCGCAATTAATTTGGTGCAAAGTTAATTAAAGTAATAAGTTTCTTAGTTCTTAATGCTAAGCATAGTTTGGTTTTTTGTTTATAAGCTTAGCATAATGCTTTTGATTCTAGAAATATTTTTTGTCAGTTTTAAATAATTTTTAATTATAATTTATTTCTTTTCCTTTTTTATTTTTACAACTAACGGGCATAAAATAACATAAAATGTAAAGCTGCTTCATTAATTACAGTAAGTATTAAAATTCTTTGTTTACTATTTGCTCTTCATTTTGCTTAATTGTCTTTTTTTATAAGTGCATTTTCTACAATATTTTTTTAAACATTTTAAGAACTTTTAATGTTTTATGCCATCAGGACAGAAATTCACATCAATTTTATGTATTCATTAAATATTATGCTTTCTTTTCACTTTAAAAATTCTAATTTTAGTTTTGTGTATTTTTGCATTAATGTTTTGAAAAAGTTATTTTTAACTTGTTTACTTTGTCTTTATTATTGGGTAATTTTAAAATTGGCATTAAATTTTTGGTTTAATTAATTAAATTTTGCTACTTTTTGGATGTAGTATCTTTATCTTGAATTTGAATATTTTTCTAATTATTTTTAATCAAGTAAATATATTTATTAATTTTTTAATTATTCAATTAAGAAAAATATTGTCGAAAACTATTAATTTTTTAAATTCAAACTACATTATACTTTCAACATTTTTTGAAGATTATTATGGGTCTCAAAAAAATTTTTTTAATTGACCCAAGCATTTTTCTTGCAGCGGCTTCTTTATTTTTAATTTCTTGCGCCTTTTGTAGCCTCATTGATGTCGATATAAAATTATTTACCTGAATAATTCTTTTTTTGCTCGTTTATATTCTTCATAGCAATTTTGCAATTTTATATAGTTTTATATTTTATTTATTTTTGCAATTAAATATTAAATGATGCCATTAATCTTGCCAACGATATTCTGAGTAGCACCTAAGTTTGGATTAATGTTATAATGCGATAGTTCAAACAATTTTTGGAAAATTTCCAAATAAATAATTTCTCGTGCTCTTATTTTTTTTTATTTAATCTGGATATTTTTAATTCTTAATGTATTATATTTTTCGACGACGTCTTTTTTTATTAGTTTATGAATGTTAAAATTTAAATAATATTTATAATTTTGTTGCGCTTTTTTCCAAGAAATCATCTGCAAAATTTTGTTATATTTACGCTTTTCTCTATTAGTGAAAAATAATTTCGATTATCATGTCCTCACTTAGAGTAGAATAGAATAAAAAAAGTAAGGAAAAATGAAACATTTTACTTTTAATTTTTGTGGGACCATAAAGATTATAAAATAAAACTTAAATAATGCCATAAAATTATGGATCATCGAAGTGGATACGAATTGATTTAATGAGAAAGAAAATTTTATAAAAAATATTTGTTATTTTTATTGTTAGTGAATAAATTATGTATACTTTGACTAAACATACGATTAATAAATAGGAATTGGTCAATGAAATTAAATGCGGGGTCGCCCGCTAAAAGGACAAGCTCTAAAGGATTTTCAGGTATATGAATTCCTCTTCCTAATTAATGCTAATAAATTTTATTAATTTTAAATCTTAAAATCTCAATTTTTTCAGCTATAAACGAAACCAAAAAAAGGGAACCAATTGGGCGATCACCGATTCGTGCCCCGGATGGCAATTCTCGTATGATTATTTTTAATTGATTGGAATGATTGGAATACGGATAAAAATCGAAAAAATTTATGTAAATCCAATTAATTTTTTTCTTATACCAAAATTTCCAGAAAAATACAATCAAGTTAAAACAAAAACTTCAATAAAAATTCAATTTTAAATATAATTATTATCAATTTGACCATTTGAGTATTTCAGATAAACGATCAAAAAATCGCCCAAAAAAGATGTGTCTCCGTCTAGGGGCGTGGTTTGCTATTATCGTAATAAAGGTAAATTCCAAGAGGTAAATCTCATACGATAATGATTTTATAGCTTTTCAATAAAACATATGCAGTAAAAATTTGTGATAACTATACAATATAGAAAATCTAGTAAAAATACCAAAAACTATCAAAAATGAAATTACATACTTGTAAAAAAATAAATAAAAAGTTTATTTTAATCAAAAAGAAATATATGAAAAATAAAAAATATATTAAAAAACACATTCAGAAAATAATAATATTTTTTAAAATTCACTTAGTTAAGCTCAGAGTTAATTTATGAATAAAGATCACGAAAACAATTAATATTTGTTACATTAGCACGAAATATTTCAAGTTAGATTCAGAACTTGCCCTAAAATTTTAAATAAGATAATAGTAATGACTAAACAAGTAGCTAAAAGTAAATATTCTTTATTAAAATTAAAATTAAAAAATTTAATAACCGAAATTAAAAGACAAAAAAAAACAATACTTTATGGTTTAACATTTATATATGATAAATTAAAGAAATAGAATTTGTCTATTATTAAATAGAGAATTTCCAATAAATAAATATTGTAAAAATAAAATATTTTAATTTTCTTTTTTAAACATTAATTTATATCCATTGAAAAAGCGATTCAATAACTTAAATTAATGAACAAAGAAATATTCTATATTTATTATTGATTTATATATCTAAATAAATATTATTTATTAAGGTGTTTCAAAAGATTGTTTAGACAACTTCAACCTAAGAACGCATGGTAGCATCATTTCTGAATAAATAATTTTTCAAAAAACTACTTAAAGAAAGCATTATACTGTTTTATAATAAATTCATAAATTTTCATTTTAAACCTTTTAATTTAAATTTTTACAATACAAATTGAGAAATATACTTTAAACGGAAACAAAATATTATAAAAATTCATTATAAATAAATACAAAAGAAAATTTTAAATACAATTAAAACAGTAATTCAATCTCTGCTGAAATCATAAAACTAATGTTGTTTAATAAAAAAATATTTAAAATAAAATTTGCTAAAAATATTCAAAGTGAAAAGAAAAAAACTTATTAAAAAAATATAATCATAAAATAATTTATTTATTTCTGGAAAAATTTTTTCAAAAATATAATTAAAAATTTAATTTTTTGAAACTTTAAAAAATCAAATATATAGCAAAATAATTAAAATTGATGTTCAAAAAATACCACTTTCATAATCACCTTCAATTCTAGGATGCCTATTAGCTTGTACTTAAATGCAAGTACTAATGTTTGAGTTTGATTTTAACGATCTGAGTGAAAGCAGAAATAACAATGAACCCAAAAAATGTTTAATTATTTAATTTTAAACATTACAAATGAAAGTAGAACTAATGTTATTTTGTATTTGTTTTCTTATAAAAAGTTCTTCACATTAATTATTTTATATCCAGAGCATCCATTCACTGAATAAATAAATAAATAAAAGAAAACACATCTTGTATTATATATTCGATTTAGTATAAATTCAGAATTAAAAAATTAATGGATAATAATCACGATAATTAATATTGTTAATTTAACAACGAAATCCTATTGGTTAGCTTCAAAATTTTAACATAATAATTTATTTTTTAAATATTATAATAGTAATGACTAAACAATTAGCTCGAAGTAAGGTTCTTAAAATGGAACAAAACATGCTTCATTTGCGCATTGGTAATAATTTTTAATTAAAACTGATAAATGATTGATTATACGTCTTATGTGAAAATTTTCTTCTATATTTGTGTAATATATTTAGTTAATTATTTTAAAAATTTAGAAGGCAAAAATAAATTAAATAATTTAAATAAAGTTAGAAAAAATAAATTTTCCTTAATTCATCTAACATTCAATACTAATGATTGGTTTGTATTGTGTCTTAGAATAAATTTTCGTTGATGTCTTAAAACAATGTACTTCAAAATGTAAATTAGAAATAAAATATATTAAGATGCGATATGAAAAAAAAAACAATAAATATTTTCTTGATAAGAATTTGGTTGTGGACAAACATGCGAAGATGAATTACATGAAGCTCTAATTATTCCCTGCACTTTCGGTTCGCTAGTTGTTGTTGAAATTTTAAGTTTGGCGAACTCGCCAACAAAACTAAAAGAATAAAAAATATTAAAATAAAATAGCAATCAAATATAATCTTTTGTTTTTATTGTGAACAATTTCTGTATATCAAAAGCAATTACTGAATTATCAATATGAAATTGTAAAAATAGATGATTGCACTAAAATAGCCGCAGTAGATAACTTCAAAAATTAAAAACAATTCAATTTATTTTGTTTGTTTGCTAACTGAGTCGACGCATTAAGGCAAGATAAATTATTAAAGACCAATTGAGACAGGTGTAAAAAAATTGAGGATGCTAATCTTTTGTATGCACATAAATGTATAAGATGTAATTAATAATTATAATTTAAAATTAACTTTATCTTTATAAATTGATTACAAATTAAACAAAAAGATTTGAAAATTAACAAAAATAATAATTAAAACTTTAAATATCTTCGTCTATATGATTTAGACTGACAATACAAATTTCTTATAACAATTTAAAAACATAATTACATTTTTAAATATTTACATTAAAAAAATATTTACAATTGATATGCGCCCTACAAAGTGAACGTGTTAAGTTGAACAAAAATGTCAAATGGGAGTAGCGATAGAAGACAATTGAAAATTTGGATTGGAGAAGTAGAAAAGTCAAACCTCCAGCAAAGGAAATTGGGTTGTTTTTTATATAATGACTAGAGACCGACTAAAAAGGCACCAAAAATCGCGAAAAAGGCACTATAAAAGGCACGAAAAAATTGAAAAAGAGGCATGAAAAGGCACGGAAATTCCGAAAAAGGCATGAAAAAAGGCATTTAAATTTTTAGAATTTTTCGGAAAAAACGCCAAAAAAGGCACCAAAAGGGAAAAATGCTAATAAAGGCATCTAAGGCACGAAAATCCCGAAAAAGGCAAAAAAAGGCATAATAAAAGTGAACGTAGGAGCCTAAACCAAGTGGAAAATGCGTTATTTATGCTCAATATATCGAAACTAGTGCGCAGAAAAAAAGGCATATGCCTCAAAAGTCGGTCTCTAATAATGACTCAGCACCGTTCCGATGGGATAAACAATAAAAATAGTATAACATGAATAAATAAAAACAATGCAAAATTTAAAAATATGATCCATAAACAAAAAATCATAATTTTAATTGATTTATAACATGCAAAAAATCTCTGCAAAAAAATAAATAAATAAATAAACCATTCAAATTTATATTTATATATGATCATTAATTTATTTTTTGTTTTTCTTACACATAATAACTAAAAATGGAATATATTATATATATATATTATTTAAGATCAAAGGTTATTAAAATTTGCATAGTAACAAAATTTTATAAGAAAAATGATGCACGTATATACAGATAAGTGCAGAAATTCATTCATTGAACGCGATCCAATCAAGAATAAGATGAGATTTAATTCAATTGCATTGAGTTACCAATAATTTAAATAACATAATTATTAAAAGATTTAATCTAAACTTATAATAAATAATTTAAATTGAGAAAGCACATATGAATTATTTCTTAAAATTATTTGTTTTTGAAAGTAATAATAAAAAATAAAATAATAAGAAAACAGAATAGTGAATATGTCTTTTTCTTTGATGCTTAAAATATTTGCATTTGAATTAATTTTTAATAAATTATCTAATTACCGTATTTTCTCTTTTTATCTCGCCGTCTCCATTAATCCCGCCGTATCCAATTATCGCCCCCATTCTGAGAGGTCCCATTTATCCCTCCAGGGGGATAAATGGAATTTTTATTTATCGAACCATTTTTTTCTAAAAAACAATAGTAAAAAATGCTTAAAAAATGCCAAAATAATGGCGAAAAGTCCGAAATAATGACTTATTTGTTAGTGACATAATTTTGTTAAGAAAAAAAAATTGAGGGATGAATTTTTGATAAAATTTACCAAGTTTTAAGGGTGTATTTTTTTATATGCAGAGTTCCCAAGTGGCCTGATTTTTTGTCCTGAATTTTGAGTCTCCAATAAAAATATAAAAAGTTCGATATGTTGTAATAAAATCAATTAATATTTGTCATTTTTTGACAAAATTTGGTAACAAAATTCATTTAAAATTCCAAAAAATTCTCCGGGTGGTGCCTATCGGCAAGCACCGCCGGACCCCCTGTTTCTAAAAAGTTTTTGCAAAAAGCGCGCCGCAAAAATTTTGATTTTAAAAATTTTCAGTTGGGCCCTGTGTTTTATCTAATAAACCATCGTTTTAAGATGATTTTTTCATGTTATAAATGTGCTTTTTAGCGCTACAATTTATTTTGCAAAAAAATCTGAATTTTGGGGTATAAATCTGAATTTTCAATATTTTTAAAAATATTTTAGCATTTTTCGAATTTTTCATGTAAAATTCACATATTCTTTAAAAAATGCAATAAAAAATTATTTTTTTGACGCGCTGACATTTTTTGGCCATATTTCAAAAATTTTACACATAATAAATCCGTCGAAAAACAATCTCCCCCTTCTCTATTTATCCCCCCGTGTCTAATTATCCACCCCCCCCTTTCTGAAGAAGTTGAAAAATAATCCCCACGGGGGAAAAAGAGAAAATACGGTATATCTTTTCGAAAATATATTGCATTAATTTACAAATTGAGCTCTAATCATAATTATTAATCAAGTTTTTTTTTCTCTCTTTATTAAAATATTTTATTTTTTATTATGTTTTTTATTGAAATAAAATAAAACATTTAACTGTAAATAATATTTTTTCTATGAAATCTAAAAAATAAATTTTTAATTAAGAGACACAAGAGAGGCTGACATTGAAGATCATTTTTAAAAATGCTTTAGAAAATACAAATAATAATGCTTCTATTTCTGATTTTCATGTATTTCTTAACATATTTTTTAGGTTTTTCTTTCAAAAATAACAGTATATTAAAAAAATATTTATTGATTTTGTTATTTTACTCAAAAATATTTAATAATTATTGGTTCTACTTAGTTTCATATTCTAAGGTTCGTCGATTGCTAAATTAATTTTTCTTAATTATATCACGAAGATATTAGCCATCAAAAATAAGAAATTTTAAAAATTTGTTAGAAGATGCGAAATTGACGATGATTTCCGCGTACCAGGCCAGTCGAACCCCATTTTTTTGTTCATAATATTTAAATTTTAGCTTTTTTAGGAGTCGATCACAATATTAACTTATTTAAAATGTAAATGAATCATTAATTTTAATTGTCTCACTCTTTTTTTAATAATTTTAACGAGTTTTTTTTTTTTGGATAAATGCAAGTACTTTATTATTGTGTTTTACTAAGTTCATATTACTTTATTTACTTTATTTTTCATTATGCATACATTGGGTGGTCAGCAGCAATTTTTTTTTCTCATTATTGAGTTATTCATTATTTCTTATTTAATTTTATCTCAAATTAGAATATTTTTGCTTGCGAAATTTCTTTTTTATTTATCTTGATATTACATTAGAATTGATTTTAAAAAAATAAAATAAAAATAATTTGTTTGTTAAATTTTAAAATTAAGACAAAGTTTATGAATAAATCCTCGTTCATTGTGATGTCATGACGATTTGACTGTCAATGCATTCGGCAAGCTTAACCTAACTCAAGTTTTTCTTCATTATTATAAATGCTTTGCTTCATTTGATTAAACCTCAGAAGTGATTAAAATTTTACAATTATTTTTAATTTTATCCTTTTACAATTATATTTTAACTTTGATTAATTTATTATTTGACGGAATTCATAGTGATTTCAACGGAATTCATAACAACAAAGCATTTCCTTTTAATTTTAATTAATTAGTTCATAATTTATTGGTTTTTTAAATAAATGTTAAAAAAGGCCCTTTTATAAATTATTGTTACAATTATTTTTCAGCCGAAAATTAAAGATATTAAATTTTTCAATTGCTTATATATTTTGTGATTTTTAACACTGTTGCTCGCAAACATTCATTTACTCAAACAAAATAAAAAATTGGGCGGCGCGTATCGACAGGATTATGCAGAATTAAATATAATAAAACAAAAAAACTAAATCATTAGACTAGATTTATTAAACATTTTAAAACATTAAATCAGACCAAATAAAATTAAATATAATAAATTGCAATTTAGGAATGAATAGTCATTTTTAAATTCATTTAAAAATATTATAATTCAATAAAGCATAATTAAAGAAATAGAATACAGCAATTAAAAGTTAATGGGTTCTATTAAATTGATAGAATGCTTTAAACAATATTTTCCAGTAACTAATTATTAATTCCGATCAAAACCAAAAAGCTAAAACATGACAAGATAATTTTATTAATTGCATAAAAAAACACTCTATTGGCATATTTCAAGACTTATAACTTTGCGCTCAAGGCGAGTTGCGGAATTCAGGCGGTATTGTTGGGGATATAAAAATTAAAGAAAATTAAATATATTCCTTCAAAAATAAGCTCACAACATTCAATGAAAAAAAAATACATCATAATAATATTATTTCAATATTGAAAAATTAAGAAAATAAATTGATATTAAAAAAATAATTAGAATTTCTTCTCAGCAAACTTAATAAATTATTACGGCAAGTCTACGATTGTATCTTATTGAGTGTTTAAAAATTTATTTAAGAATAAATTAACTTCTTAAAATTTGTAGAAAATCTTTTTTTTTTAATTTTACAAAATTTAAAAACCAAATCAGCAAATTAAGCACTGATGCTCTTTGTTTCAAACAAATAATTTTTGAATAGGTAATATTATTTAATTCTTTCTCAATAATATGTCCTTGTTTTATTAACGAAAAATTAATTATAACAAAAGATTTGTCAAGAATAGTATTTCCTTCACTATAGATGAGGAATATTTAATTTACAGAATGAGATTTGAATAAAATTCAAAATGTCTCATTCATAAACTGTAAAATATTATTTAACATAAAATGACCACATTGCCAAAATTTTACATGTCAATAAAAGCATTAATTTTTACATAACGAAAAAATAAATGAAAAAGGGACCCGGTTAAACAGAGGGTGATGCGACATTTGCGGCGCCCAACCAGAGCGACATTTGCAGCGCTGACATTTGCGGCGTGACACTTGCGGCGCTGACATATGCGGCGTGACACTTGCGGCGCCGACACTTGCGGCGTCGACAGATGCGGCGCCCAGTCAAAAAGACTTTTGCGGCGCCGACGCTTGCGGCGTCCAGTCAAAATGACATTTCCGGCGCAGAATTAAATGACCCCAAAAATATTTGATTGGCCGACATTTGCGGCGCTGACATTTGCGGCGCTGACACTTGCGGCGCAGATATTTGCGGCGCCCAGTCAAAGCGACACTTGCGGCGCCGACATTTGCGGCGTGACACTTGCGGCGCCGACACTTGCGGCGACGACACTTGCGGCGCCGACAGATGCGGCGCCCAGTCAAAAGGACTTTTGCGGCGCCGACACTTGCGGCGCCCAGTCAAAATGACATTTGCGGCGCAGAATTAAATGACCCCAAAAATATTTAAACAATTTTTTTGATAAAAAAAACATTTCTTTAATCACTCTTTCAGTCCTATTCTTCAAAGATTGTCAAAATCGATAAATAATCCACAGATCGCTTCATCATTTCGCAGATATTTTTTAAGCGAGGCCTTTCAGCAATCCCACGAGTTGGGTCAATTTCATAAGGCCTCGGGCGATTTTTTTTTTTTTTTTTTGGTGCTCTTCCTCTTTTTTAATGGCGATAATGAATAGGGCTTCCATTTTTAGGCAAATGCCTAAAATTTCTGCGCACTTGTTACGCATAGATAAGTACGAAAAACGCGTTTTCAACTTTGTTCGGAGTGTCTACGATGACTTTTATAATGCCTATTTTTGCCTATTTTGGATTTTTTATGCTTAATGCCTATTTTTGTGCCTATTCGGGGATTTTTGTGCCTATTTAATGCCTAAGTTTGCGATTTTTTGTGCCTAAAAATGGAAGCCTTATTAATGAACCTTATAAAAATATTTTTATTACAGTATCTCATTTATACTTTGAAAATGCTGGGTGGGGCGAAGTGAAACGTTTTCTGGATCTGTTACAACGGCAAACGACTCAACCTTTATCTTTGTGATTAAGTTGCAAGAAGTATTATTAAATTAGTAAAAATAAACTTAAAATAACAATTCTGTTAACTTAAATAAATTGTTGAAATATTTTTGGGGTCATTTAATTCTGCGCCGCAAATGTCATTTTGACTGGGCGCCGCAAGTGTCGGCGCCGCAAAAGTCCTTTTGACTGGGCGCCGCATCTGTCGGCGCCGCAAGTGTCGCGCCGCAAATGTCGGCGCCGCAAATGTCCTCGCCGCAAGTGTCTGCGCCGCAAGTGTCGCTTTGACTGGGCGCCGCAAAAGTCTGCGCCGCAAGTGTCAGCGCCGCAAATGTCAGCGCCGCAAATGTCGCATCACCAAATATTTCAACAATTTATTTAAGTTAACAGAATTGTTATTTTAATAGTTTATTTTTTCATAATTACTAATTTAAGATAATTCTTGCAACCTAATCACAAAGATAAAGGTTGAATCTACTGTAATAAAAATATTTTTATACAGTTCATATCGCCATTAAAAACGAGGAAGAGCACCAACAAAACTGCCTGAGGCCTTATGAATTGACCCCTCGTGCGATTGCTTAAAGGCCCTCGCTTAAAAAATATCTGCGAAATGATGAAACGATCCGTCGATTAGTCATCGATTTTGACAATAAGGAAAACAAAAACGATGATGATATAATTAATCACATTCATACATTGCAGTACCCGCGTCCAGACATTTGCGGACGGACGGACATTTTCGGGAAAAAATAAAAAATATTCTTAAAAAATAAAAAAAAAATTCTGAAAACATGGAATGGAGACTGCAAAATCACCATTCAAAATGCGAATCTTTCCAATGTGCCTACTCAAAATTTCCAAAAAAAAATTTCCAACTCTCTACGAATTTTTTTCGAAAACTTTCCCGATTTTCATTGTATTTTGGGTTATCTAGATCACCATGAAGGAGTGATCTGATCAAGTTGGAACAAGAATTTTTTGATCAGAAATATGACCATGACTGTGTGCTTAATCATGATACTTTCACTATTTCAAATAACAGTTCGTAAATTTGTCCGTTCGGTTTTACAGACATTTTAAACTTGAAATGCCAATTTTGACCAAGTGTAACATTGGTCAAAAAATGTGCTTTTTCCCACTGGAACATATGTATATTTAACAACAATGTCTTTGTTAAAAAAAGAGAAATTTTTTTCTGAAACAAAATGTATCTGATAGAAGAAAGAAAGGGGCTAGCCTTGGAATTTCGGTTTTCCTTTCCGAAAATTTTTGGGTTCTCTAAATGCTATCCAATTGAACACTAAATCACTAAATAATTTTTTTAAATGTTGGGGGGGGGGGTCAAAAACGTGGTTGTCAAGAGCACTCTCACCCGAGAGAGTGAAACAGACGACGTTCGAATTCCCCACACGGTGTTGGGGATCAACTCTTTTTATCACTTAAGGACAAGCATCTCACTTACCTACCAGTGAAATTAATTCTTTGAAGTGTAAAAATAAAATATGACACTTTTAAAAGCCAAAAATAAATTTTTATTTATTTTGCAGTCTCCATTCCATGTTTTCAGAATTTTTTTTTTTAATTTTTTAAAAATATTTTTTATTTTTTCCCGAAATTGTCCGCAAATGTCCGCCTATGGATGAAAGGCTTTTAAGAATGGGACTGAAAGAGTGATAAACAAATGTTCTTTAATTATAAAAATTGTTGAAATAATTTTTGGGGTCATTTAATTCTGCGCCGCAAATGTCATTTTGGCTGGACGTCGCAAGTTTCGGCGCCGTAAAAGTCCTTTTGATGGGCGCCGCAACTGTCGGCGCCGCAAGTGTCACGCCGCAAATGTCAGCGCCGCAAATCTCGCTTTCCATAGTTAAATTACAAATCATTTTCAAAAATAAAAATGAATTAACATAATTATGCATGCCTTATATAAAAATTATTTTTGCAAGCATCCAATTTAAAATTAAGGGATTAAATGATTTACCCCAGTTAAATTACACAATGAATTAATTTCACAGGGAAAATTCACTTTAAAAATCAATTGAATAGATTTTTCTAGTTAATTTCTTTACATATCAATTATTGCCAATTTTTACGTCATTAAATGTAAAATCCAATGGAAAAATTTGGCATATAAATGAACAAACGGTAGACTCATTTGTTCACAATTTATTTATTTCTTTATGCTAGAACTGCTATAGTTTTTCAATAAACTAAATGACGCTATTAAAATAACCCTTTTGGTCTTTTTGGTTAAAAATTTTCCAAAAATTTAATAAATGAGACAGAACAGTAGGGGAAAAATGAGTGGTGAATGTGGTGACAGAAAAACAGGAAGATCATTGTTACTTTATTGTCGCTAATTCAAATTAATAATTGAAGCAACATCTTTCGTGGTAATTATTTTTAAATTAAATATTTTCATTTTCAAACTAGTTTTTAATATGATATTTAATAAGTTTTTTATCATTAGGTAAAAGCACGTATTTTATGAAATTCTTTGTTTACGTTAAGCATGATAAGAAAATTAATAAATTAAATATTATTCGCACCGATTAAGTAATTATTATTGTTTAATAATATATTTGTGTCACCTTTAATTTGTTTTGAATTTGAAATATTATTTTATTTAAAAGATTAATAAGAATTAATTCTTTTTATCGCTTATTTATCAAAATTTCTATCGCAGATTCGTCACTCTGATTAATTTCATGCAAGTGCACGGAAATTTAATTATTATAAAATGTTAAATTTAAATTATAGATAACTATATTAATCTTATTTGAATTTAAAATATTAAATGAAAGGCTTAACATAGGAAAATAATATGAAAAAATAATTAGCATTTAAAGAGTTCTCGCGAGCTTATCAAACGACTGGACCCTGCGCGAACCCATCGAAGATAATATATAAAATTACAAAATTAATTTCTTCCGAAAATCAAATTACGAAAAATAACTAATTGATTATTAATATTTTAATCGAATTTGTAAACAAAAATAAAAAATGTTTTTCTTTTTTAATTATAAATACAAAAAAATAATAATAACACAAAAGTAGATTCAATATGAAGTAATAAATGTCTCATTTCACAAAAATTTGGTTTAAAATATTTTTTCATATATTAATTTGCCCATTATTAATTGTATTTTTTTTTCGGCGCTTCAATTGCCGCATAGATCCCAATGAAGTTTCCTTACACAGCCAGCCAATCATTTAAAAAATTTATTAATTAAAATGTTTTTTAATTGCTTTAAGCCTGCAATTTAAATTTGTGAAAAAAATATTTTGACATTTAAAAAGACAGAAAAAAGAAGCAGAAAATAGTTTAATATAAAACAAAATTAAACATTTGCGGCAAATGCCGATCTCTCAGGCCTTGCTGAGATACACACCATAAGAGCTTAAAATAAAGCCCCGAGAAAATTTTTTAATCTTTTTTAAATATTATAAAATACTGCGAAAAGAAGTGCGGTCGTTTTTACTAGAAGACCTGCCGTGAGAATAACGCTTGTAAATACCACTAAAAATTTATCTCATTAAAATATGCATAAAACAATTAAATAAAATTATATTCAAAAAATCATAAAAAAGTTAATTGTCAGCTAATTGCAAAAATAATCCTAAATTTAGGTACCATAAAAACGAACTTGATGCCTTGAATAAGAAAAATAAACGTCCTTACCAATAAATTATAAATAATAATTCAAAAATAAAGAAGTGATAATAAATAATTGTTATATAAAAATAGATTTAATTATCCAAAATATAGTAGATTAATATGACTAAAATATTAAACGTAAGTAACCATTAAAAATTTTAAGTAAAATAATTATCAAATTATCGATGCAAGAAATTATAGTTTAATTGAAGAAGATAATAGAGTAAAATTTTTTTATTATGGATAAAATTTATATAAATTCCGTAAAACTAGTTTATATACGATTCTATGTAAGTTCATTATGAAATTGAAAGCTTTTAACAAAAACAAAATAATAATAAAAAACATATTTAATAAAAACAAAACATATAAAACTATTATTTAATAATTATACTTATTTAATCTTAAAATACAAGTCTTTTTAACAAAAAATGATTACTTTTATCATTTATTAAAAATTATTATTTTAGCGATTTAAATTTTTTAAGTTAAAATTTTTCGAAATTGCAAAAGTCCTAAAATTTAAATTTTAGACTCAATAATAATATCTCTCTTAACAATTTGATAAATATCTTTATAATTTCTCCCCTCTTAATTTTAATGAATTGATTGCTTATACAACATTAAAATAAAGAAAATAATTTAAAAACAAAGATAAGCAAAAATAATCTAAATAATTTAAGCACAAATAGTATATATTACTTTAATTAACCATATGTATTATTTAACAGTAAACATTTGCACCTGTCCCAGCAATTTTTGTTAAAATAATATTTTTTAGAATCGCTAAAGTAAATGCATCTTTAGAGAATAGGTTTATAAAAACCCAAAATGAATAAATTTAATAACTAAATCAAAATTAATAAACAGAAACACACAGAATTTAAAATATATATGCTTGATTTTGTGGTAAATAATCATTAATTTAAGTTTTCTTTTTAAAAAAAAACATATTAAAAAATATTATAAATAATATAAAGAAAAATAATTGTCAAATAATAATAAAATGAATGTAAATAAAATAAGTTAAAATTCCTTTTTCAATCACCAGAATTTGATTTTTGTTTGTGCGTTTTTGATGATTTACATATAACAAAATATTATTGTAATTCTTTAAGAATTATCCTCAATAATATATAATTAGAAAAACTATATTCAACAAGTTGATTAAACCCAATATGTCGATACATAAGAAAATTAAAGCCCGACACTAAAATGCAAAATAATAAATAATTAAATTTTTCGCAATTATAATTAATAATTATTTAATTTAATTTCCAAGAAAGTAAGGACATTGTACAAGAGGTCGGAATAACGCGAGTCTCACTTATTTATTGTGACAGATATCGAACCTATTTACGGAATGAAAAATCATGAATGACAAAAATAAATTTTGTAAAAAATATTGTAGAAAATAAAATTCAGTTTATAAATAAAGACAATAAAACAAATTAAAGATTAAATAGTTAACAAAGCATTTTTAATACTTACTGTAAATAATGAAGCAGCTTTACATTTCATGTTATTTTATGCCCGATTAGTTGTAAAAATAAATATTATTTATTTATTAACACTTATATAATTGTTATACAATAAAAAAATATCATAATGTTGCACTGAAAACCGAACTACTGTAAAAAATTGCAATAAAAAAGAAAACAAAAGAAAAGAAATAAATTATAATTAAAAAAAATTTTAAAACTGACAAAAAATATTTTAGAATCAAAAGCATAATCATAGCTTATATCTCATTAAGAATTAAGAAAAGTTATTACTTTATTTAAGTTTGCCCCAAATTAATTGCGAATAAAATAAAAACATATTTATTAAATTTCTTCCGGCATTTTATAATTCAATTTTTAAGGTCAAAAAAAATTTTGCTAGATTTTATACTTATTATATATCTGAGTTGAAATAAATAATATAAAACCCACTAAAAATAAAAATTTATAAAAATTTCATTACGAATTTTTGCCTACCCAAATTGTCACTATAATTTCTCGTCCAATTTTGGATGTTCGAATACTTTTTTAATCCCATTTTATTAAATCAAAAAATTAAAGTACAAATGAATTAAACTTAAGGTTGCACGAAATAACAACTATATTGATAATAATAATTTCCTTTTCATAAATTTAAGTGAATGTAATGGGAAATAAATGATATAGAAAAGAATAATTAAAATCAAAATATTATAATTCAATATTCTGACAAATTCAAAAATAATTTAATGAGATGATTTATGAATGAATGAATCTAAATGCATTTTTATTGCAAAGGTTCCGGAATAAACAAATAATTGAAATTGAAAACAATGTTTAAATGAATTTTGTTTTTGATAAACTTTATTAAACAAAATATTACCCAAATGGAAGTTTAGCTAATAATATTGATACTTCGATAAAGATGTGCCTTAAACAAATGTAACTTAGATTAATAGCTATGATTATTCTAAATTTGTCATTTCTCAAAACAGTAAATTTCCAGATGCAAAGCAATATTAATAACATTAAAAAATCAAAAATAATTTTATATTTTGTTTAAAAGGTGTTAGCATATAATTATGCTTGGCAGAATACCTTCAAAAAAACTAAACATCTTCTTTGGTTAATGTTAGGACGGGTCATTTTAAATTGTATTGGCATTATGTTCCCCATTGCCACGTCACCATTTGACCCCATTTCATTTGTTATAAATATGCCTCCCTTCCTCCCCCTCTCTGTTCTCTTCACCACCATTCATTCATTTTATTTGTAATTTCCCTGCTTGACCCCAATCAATATATTTGTGTGCCTTGTCCCTTTAATTTGGAATAAATATTTATTTATTCTCTCGGACTCATCGGCATAACATTGGCGACGCCCGTCGACGATTTTCAATTGTTTTGTCTTCAATTGTGCGACTTTCTTCCACTGCTTTTTGTTGTGTGATTGTTCAACAACATTCGCCACTCAATTATTTTGTTGTTTGATTTTTTTTCAACAAAATTTTCGTCAACTTTTGAAATTTTGTTTGTGAACAAAATTTCTTCAACTTCAATTTTGTTTTTTTCAATCAAATGGCGCTGACCGTCGAGCAGCTTCTCCAGGCAATTTCGCAGCAAAACCAAAACCCCACTCTTTCAGGCATTGACTCGTTTGAGTTGGGCGATGAAAGCACCAACATTGAGGATTGGTTGCAGCAATTTTGCTTCGCCTTGGACTGCTCAGCACCAAATCTCAAGGATGAACAAAAAGTCAAGCTGCTGATGACGAAATTGAGCAAAGCGGCGTTCAGCGAGTACAAGAAGTCGTGCCTGCCGAAGGATGTGACCGACTACAATTTCGCCAAAACGGAGGAGCAACAAGGCATTGTTTCCCAAACCACAGTCGGTGTGGATCGACAGGTATGAGTGCCTCCGGGCTTTCAAGAGCGAGGATGAGAACTTCCGCTCATTCATCAATCGGCACAAGCGCCTTCTTCGGGACTTTGAGTTCAAAAAACTCAATGAAGAGCAATTTTATTGCTTAATGCTGTTAACAGCTCTAAAAAACCCGAAGGATGGCGAACTTCGAAAGAGAATTTTGGGCAAATTGGCGGCAGATGGCGATAGGGCAAAATACGATAAGGTCGTGGAGGACCTGCAAATGTATTTGTCCACTATTGCTGAAGCCAAATGCATCGAACAGCCAGCCCCGTCAAAGCAAATTATGGCTGTAAAGCACAATTTTGCTCCAAAAACCAAAGGCTTTGAAGCACGTGGTCAAGTGCAACAGCAACTGAAGGTGTGCTGGCGCTGTGGGCGAGGCTCACATATTCCAAGTGTATGTCCGCACATTAAAGTTGCGTGCCGGAAGTGCAGCAAAGTAGGACATTTGGAAGCGCAGTGCAACCAACACCAAGCGTGGCTGAGTAAGCAAGGGAAAATGCAAAGCCGTAAGCAAGGCAACCTCAAGCTTGGAGGTGTGCTGATCAATTCGGTGAACCAACCGAAACGGCTGATTGAATGCCCTATTAAAATGAATGGCAATTCTGTGGAATTCGCGCTGGACTCAGGTGCTGAGGTTGTAGTGATCAATGAAGAGACCCATGAAGGGATCGGAAAACCGAAGCTGAGTCCATGCAATGTTGAAGCGAAATACCACGACGGAACAAAATGCACCCTTCTTGGAAAAGGGGAGGCTGAGTTCGTTTTCGGTGGGATAATCCGAAAAGGGCAATTTTACGTCGCCAAGAGAGGGTCATTAAATTTGTTTGGCATCGAAATGTTAGATGCTTTTGGCCTCATGGACGACGTAAGGATGAAAGTGGCCAAGACATTGAATGTGAATAATGTCAAAAAGGAAGGGTCTGTTGTTGATGAAACACTGATCAGACTCAGGGCGAAGTTCCCTACTGTCTTTTCGACAGATTTGGGCCACTGTAAAAAGGCAAAAGCGCGCCTTTCATTAATGGCTGACGCAAAGCCAGTGTATTGCAGGCCTGGTCCGGTACCATACAACACCAAATTGGTTGTTGACGCTGAATTGGACCGACTTTTGGCTGCAAATGTCATCCGTCCTGTTGACCACACTCGGTGGGCAGCACCAATCGTGGTCGTCAAAAAGGCTACTGGTTCGGCACGTGTGTGTGCTGATTTTTCAACGGGACTTAATAATGTTTTGCTGTCGAATCAGCACCCGTTGCCAGTGCCTGAGGACATTTTTGCGACACTAAACGGAGGACAAATTTTCTCTCAAATCGATTGCCGAGATGCGTATCATCAAATCGAATTGGAAGAGGGATCAAAGGAGTTGTGTACGATCGCAACGCACCGTGGTAATTTTGAGTACCAGCGGTTGCCATTCGGAGTGAAGTCTGCTCCTGGCATTTTTCAATCCATTATGGATTCGATGTTGGCAGATTGTCCATTTGCCATTGCTTATTTGGATGATGTGATTGTTGTGAGCCGGACTCGGAAAGAGCATTGGACACATTTAATGGAAGTTTTCAAAAGAATTGACAATTTTGGTTTTCGGATTAAGCCTGAAAAGTGTTCTTTTGGCAAAGAACGAATCAAATTTCTCGGGTTCATCATTGATAAGGATGGACGAAGACCCGACGCGACCAAAATTGAGGCGATCAGACGGATGCCTATTCCAACCAATGTGTCCACTCTCCGATCATTTTTGGGAATGGTTAACCACTATCAGCAATTCATCAAGAATTTGCGGTTCATTCGCCAACCGTTGGACGACCTTTTGAAGCAGGACACTGTCTGGAATTGGTCCAGCGAATGTCAGAAAGCCTTTGATCAGGTCATTGGCACGCTTCAGTCGGACCAACTGCTCACACATTACGACCCATCTCAAGAAATAATTGTGTCCGCTGATGCTTCTGAGCATGGGATCGGAGCAGTTATTTCCCATCGTTATGCGGATGGAAACATCAAGGCCTCGCGCATGCGTCGCATTCGTTGGCTCCAGCAGAAAAGAATTACGCACAAATTGAAAAGGAAGGCCTAGCCTTAATTTATGCCGTGCAAAAATTCCACAAATACCTTTATGGAAGGCATTTTATCCTGCAAACGGATCATAAACCTTTGCTGTCCATTTTCGGCAACAAAAAAGGAATTAAGTCCTGCACCGCCAATCGACTGCAACGTTGGGCATTGATTTTGCTCGCTTATGATTTTGATATCGAATATCAAAACACAACAGAGTTCGGACAAGCCGATGTGTTGTCTCGGTTGATCTCGAAGACTCCAATTGAAGAAGACGAAGTGATCGTGGCCAATTTGATTAATGTGGAAACGGAATTTTTGAATGCTGTTGTAAAGCAATTTCCGTTGAATTCCGATCAGATAATTGATGAGATTGGAAAAGATGAAGTGCTCAATAAGGTCGTGAAGTACCTTCGCACTCAATGGCCCACTTCAAAGAATATGTCTTCTGAAATCATTCCATTTCACCGCAGGCGAGAAGCCTTATCAATTGAGAATGGATGTATAATTTATGCGGACCGGGTGGTGATCCCCGCATCACTTCAGAAGGAAGTCTTGCAGCAATTGCACCAGGGACACCCGGGAATGAAACGCATGAAAAACCTCGCCAGGCAATATGTTTATTGGCCTGGGATGGACCAGCAAATCGAAGACTTCGTTCGATCGTGTCAAGCTTGCGCTGAAGAAGCAAAAGCACCGGTTAAGACTCTTCTCCACTCTTGGCCAAAAGAAGACGGCCCATGGAAACGAGTGCATATGGATTATGCAGGGCCTTTCTTTGGAAAAATGTACTTAATTTGTGTAGACGCATTTTCCAAGTGGCCAGAAGTCTTTGAGATGAGCTCCACCTGGATCAGCAGCGACGATTGACAAAATTCGTTATCTGTGCTCTCGGCATGGACTTCCCGAAACACTTGTCACCGATAATGGGACCCAATTCACTTCAAATGAATTTAAGGAATTCACCAAAAATAATGGAATTTCCCATCTGTTTTCGGCACCGTACTGCCCGATGTCGAATGGACAGGCAGAACGGTTTGTCGACACTTTCAAACGGACGTTTCGAAAGTTGAAAAAAGAGGGGGTAGCGAATAGGTTGGATACGTTTTTGACAACCTATCGTACCACTCCTAATGAGTCGCTGGCTGGAAATAAGAGCCCTGCAGAAATGTTTATGCAGCGCAAAATTCGAACGACTTTGGACCTTCTGCGGCCCAAACGGCGCCCAATCATCGAACGTGACGAAGCGATGGAGAAGAGTTTCAATCGCCGTCACGGGGCACAACCAAGAGAATTCATGGTCAATGGCAAAGTTTTTGCCCGACATCGAATTTCTCAACCATGGAAAGCCGGACGTGTCACCCAACGGAAAGGAGTGATTTATGACGTATCATTTTCCGACGGATCGTCTGGTAGGTTCCATGCGAACCAAATGTTGGTTCGTCACACGCCGGACATTGAGGAAGACCCCTTGGATATGCTTAATGAGGCATTTGGGCTTCCTCTGGTCCCGACAGTGGTCGAAGACCCTGATCGGCCGGCTGAAGTTCAACTTCCCATGCGCGCCAACACACCGGAGCCACTGAACGACGGACCACTCAACGAAGATGTGCCAAGAATCCCCGAATGACGTCCACAAAGAAACCGACGACCGCCTCAGCGCTATTCGCCGAGATGATGATCAAAAAGATTCTTTTTGATGGGGGAGGTGTTAGGACGGCTCATTTTAAATTGTATTGGCATTATGTTCCCCATTGCCACGTCACCATTTGACCCCATTTCATTTGTTATAAATATGCCTCCCTTCCTCCCCCTCTCTGTTCTCTTCACCACCATTCATTCATTTTATTTGTCATTTCCCTGCTTGACCCCAATCAATATATTTGTGTGCCTTGTCCCTTTAATTTGGAATAAATATTTATTTATTCTCTCGGACTCATCGGCATAACAGTTAAGTTTTTGGCAGTGTAAAAACAACTGTGGGATTAGCCAAGAAAATTTAAAAATATTATTCCACAAATATTTTTAATTAATTAATACAAGAAATAACTGAAGTTATAAATAAAATTCATAAGAAAAATAATAATATACCAAAAAATTAAAAATATAATTAAACAAATCGAAACCTAAAGTAAAGAATTGGGGAATATGTTTAAACTAAAAATTCAAAACAAAAATCAAATTTTTTTTTAAATTAAGTATGGTTGCTAGAAAACAATGTAGATGAGATTGTAAATAATAAATGGTTCGAAGGATTTGCAAGGAAATTAATAAATAATGCTTGTGATTAGTTATCCTTTTAAAATTATAATAAACTCTGCAAAATATAATTTACAGATATTCTTGTCATATTTTAAATAATATAAACATAACATCTATTTTTTTCAAAAAATTTAAATTTGAATGGGTATTTCTCGAAAATATTAATTAACTTTAAAAAAATTGAAATTTACGCAAAAACTAAGTCCAAAATATCTAGCAAACAACAAAGCCTTAATACAGAATTTTGTGATTATGCTTTTCATTTTTTCACGTTTGTGGCCAGCTTCCAAACTGAATGGTGCAGCATCGTCACGGTAACCTAAAATTTGAAATTTTCCATACACATATTACAACATACAATAGACCTTATAAAACTTCCAATTTTTAACTCATATACGGTTATATGTATGGGCAAATTTGTATTAAAGTGACAAGCATTTAATTAAGTTTGAATAATATTATTGGAATAATTCTCTAAACATTAAAGTTGATAATAAAAAGCATGCATGAATATATAACCATACCATAATAATTATGAAAATTTTTCTAAAATAAATTATTTTGAAACAAAAATAATTCTGTTTATGAAATGTGAAAATTCACTATTCTTAAATTAATCAAAAGGAGTTTAGAAAAAAAATTTTATATTACAAAATATTTATCTTTTAATTAATCCACAAGCAATTAAAAGCATTAAAAATATACGTGAAACCCTGATTGGAAAAGGTTAAAAATTCAAAATTAAAAAATATTATTTTATAAAATTAATTTAAAAAATATTTAACGAATATTCTTTTTCCAAAGAAATAAACAAAAAAAACTCAATATTTATTGAACATGATTTTATATTATAATAACTGTAACAATGAGCTATTATAATACATTGAATTAAATTGATAAAAATTCACAAATTCTATAGATCAAATATAAATATAAAGAATACCATCTAACTTCATTTAGCTAAAAAATAAGTTAAGATCCTTATTGAAAGAATAGAAACAGCCAAGTATGCTATTGAGTTATACCTGGACAAACAATTACCTATCCTCGCTAAAGGGGTGTTTGTTAACCTCTCAACAGAGACACATTTTATATTATAATTAAATAAAAAATACAGCAATAATTGTAATTAAATATAAATTCATTTCTAACAAATGCAAAGTCTTTGACAACTCGATTCTAATATTTAACATAATTTCTTTAAATGAGTTAATTTTATCGTTAACAACTTAATTTTACAAAATTGCAGTTTGGCTATATTGAATCAAATTTTATTAAAAAATTACTATTTTGTAAGAATGTTTTATATTCATCTTAATAACAAATCCCAAGAAAATAAAGTTATCCTATGAATGATATTGCATGAAAATTTGTAAAGCTATACATTTTGCCGAAGAAAAATTGAGAAGAACAAAAAATTCATTTAAGGAAAAAAAAACATGTAACTCTTTTTTAATATTTATTAATATAGAGAGAGACATAGATGAATATTCTACTGTTAAAAAGAAATATTATAAAAAAATAAAAAATATATTTCTGCATGAACATATGTATTAATTAAATAACATTGGTATTTTTCCTATGTTTATGTTATATTTTAGAGAAATTTTATATTTTTTTCGTTCACATCATCGTTTGAATCATGTGATTAGTAAATTTATTTATATTTGCAAATAATCGGGTTTAAAATTATGTGGATATTCAGCATTGTTTATTTTAAAAACAATAACCTTAGTCAATCACTTTTTCTGCAAGACAAAGAACTTTATTTTATTTTTTGATGATTAATATTTAATTTACTTTTCAAAATAGTAATTTTCTTATATAGGTACTTTGAACAAATTATGCAATAAGTAAAAATAGTCATAAAAATAAATAACAAAGAAATAAATTAAAATTCATTAATAAAAATTTGCCAATATTTAAAGAGGTATGAGATAATTAAAGAAAAATCACTTATTATGTAATTTGTAAGGCCTTACGGACATTTGCGGACGGACACTTGCGGACGGGCATTTGCGGACGGACATTTGCGGACGGACACTTGCGGACGGGCATTTGCGGACGGACATTTGCGGACGGACACTTGCGGACGGACATTTGCGGACAATTTCGGGAAAAAATAAAAAAAATTCGCAAAAAAATTTTAAAAAATTTCTGAAAATATGGAATGGAGACTTAAAACTTAATTAAACATTGTTTTTGGGCTTTTAGGACGCGATTAAAGTAAATTGGTCCCAAACATCGGGGAAGTGTGAATGTCGCCTGTTACACATATGGCTAGAGAAATTTAAAAATGTCGGTGGCAAAAATTTCACAGTTCCCCGATGTTTGGGACCAATTTTATTTTAATCACGGCCTAAAAGCCCAAAAACAAAGTTTTATTAAGCTAGTCTCCATTCCATCTTTTCAGAATTTTTTTTTTAATTTTTTACGAATTTTTTCCCGAATTGTCCGCAAATGTCCGTCCGCAAGTGTCCTTCCGCAAGTGTCCGTCCACAAATGTCCCAATGCGTTTGTAAGCTATAAAATTTTCTTAATTATTATAGTAGGAAAATTTTTATAATGGGAAAAATTTTATCTTTTCACTTCTTTCCATTTGTCGAAAATGAGGCCGGCAACGAAATTTATAAACCCTGCTCAAACCATTATCATGTAAAGTTATTTGGGTAGGTTTACCCGGTAACTTTACCTCGTTCTTTTGGTACGGGCCCTATAGGGAGCACCCGTAGACTCATTTAGTTAAAAAAAGTGTACAAGGAAATGTTTTAAAGAATGTACAGAAATAAATTAACATTTTGAGAAAAGAGACTAAAAAACAAAAAATAACAATTATTTCGAATAATTCATGTTTTTTATTCAAATAGTAGTTTAAATGCATATTAAACAGAAAAGAATGGATTATTAATACTTTTTTAAACTAATCAATTTAAAATTAGTTTATAAATAGCAAATAATCCCTTTTGAATAAGAGAAATATAAAAATTAACTATTTTTAATTAGCGCATATTTTAAATAAACTTTTAGGTTGTCCAAAAAAGAGAAAGTTGAATAAGAAACCTAATTACATTATTTATATCTTTCAAATTAATTCTTTAAATATTAATTCTAAAAGGCTATTTAGCTAAGCAATTATTTAATTGTAAAAAGATAAGATATGTTTATATTCGTTCAAAGTACAATAAATATTAATTAAATTGAAATTTAAACTTCTTAAATTAATAAATTAAAAAAAATAGTTTATTTTAGAAAAAACCATTTTTTGAATGTCACATACTACACAATTATGACCTTGAAATGCCACATAGTAAAATTATGATAAATATAAAAATTAAAGAAATCACATAATCGTCAAATTAATAGATTCATAAAAATCATTTAGTACAAAATGTATGCAAATAGTTAAATTAATTTAAAATTAATTTTTGATGAAGAATTAATTATTAAACAAAAAAATACCCACGTACTTTTTGAAAAAGCAAGCTAATAAAATAAAAGCAAAAATATAAAAAGATTAAATTTCAAAAATTAGATTAAATTTAAAGCAATTTTTTTTATTGAACTTATAACAAACATACATATATATATGCTATAATTAATTGAAAAAATATTTTAAATTTTTAATAAATTAATTTTGTTGCATAATATTTAACTTGAACTTTGGGCCCAATTTCTATTTCAAATTAAAGTATTTTCCTCATGAGAATAGAAATTACATTTTTTTAGTTAATTCAGAAAAATAAGAGTAAAAGAAAAAATGAATGAAAAAGCAAATGGCAATTAATTATAAACTAAAAAGAATAAATCAATTCCTTGAAAATAATATATTAGATAACAATTTATCAATTTAATTTATTTTTATAAATACTTAAAATTAATAAGTGTTTGGATTATAGAAAAACAAAAATATATGATGAAAATTTATAGTAACAAGAATAAAGTATATAATCTGCATAAGGAAAATATTAATATGTATTTAAATTAATATACGAATATGCAAGAATATTTGAATTTAAATCGCGTAAATTTCATGTGAATTTTATTTAGCCGCCGCCAATTCAAAAAATGCGTGTTTTTATCAGTTAAGTCCTTGCATTTTTAAGTGCCAAAATTTCAAAGCATTTCATTTTAGACAGTTTAAGAATTATTCATGCATAATTTTCGTTAATTTAAATCGCTTAATCTATTGCGGCTATTGAAGGGTGTCGATGATCGCGGAATATCAACTGCATTTCGTTAGCTTATAACTTATTTTAAGCTAGAATTATTAATTTAAAATATTTATTAATTATTGATTATTACATAGTAATCTTCGGTACTTTTCCGTTTGGTGACCCCCCCCTGAAATTTTTAAATAAAAAGTCATTTCTAGGGTAATTTGGGGCGATGATCACGAATATGACATTTATTTTGCAAAATTCTGAATACCGAACCCGAATTCGAACAAAAATTCGAAATTTATAAAAGATTTTATTTAAGTTTTACACAGAAAATCTACAAGAAAATACAAAAAGAGAAATTGACTTTATTTTATCTTGTATTGAATTTATTATTTAATAATATTTGATCATTACTATATATTTGAGTATATTATACTAAAGATTATATAAAAAGACAATATAAAAAATATGTTTTAAAATTTTCCAAAATTAAAATAAGAAAAAATATAAAAAATAATAAGTTGCAAAAAAACAATTTCAAAGTTGTACAATATTAATGTTCTGCAAAAAAAGCTTATTAAACATACAAATTCCTTATTTTGTTTTTGTAAAAGTTTATGTAATAACTAAAAAATTACAACAGATTTTTTCAAACACAAAAGTATAATCGAAACTAAAACGATTAGTTTCTTCACGAAATTTTAAAAAAAGACATTGTAAAATTTTATAAACCTACATAATATTTAACATTAAATATTATTGATTTAAGAGCTTAATAAAAAAAACATTCGTTTATAATTACAACTTAAATATGTATTAATAAACAAATAAAACCAATATTACATAAGAGAGGCATAAAATTGCATATAAAATGATGAAATACTTAAAATAGCTAGAAAGACAATTAGATGTTCAAATGTAAATTATTTGAATAGCAAAAATTATAAATAATTGAAACAAGATCACCAATTGATAAATAATAATTGAAAATATTAAAATGAACAAAAAAATAAAATAATAAAAAAAATATTCTTATTAAAGTTCTTAGTAAATATCTAGAGCAAAACTCCTAATAAGCTAGTGTTTTTCGCAAAAAATAGACAGTAGCTTGAACCTAACATGAAATGAATTAATTATTCACAGGGTTGCCAGATGAAAATTTTCAAAATCATCATTTTCAAACAAAAAAATCACATTTGGGGTCAAAAATCAGCATTTTTGAAATTTTTTCCAAATGAAGAAAAAGTAAAAATATTTTTACGGCGCTTTTTTCCAAAAAATTTTTGAGAACAAAGGTCTGCGGTGCCGGTAGGCGACGAAATTTGAGTGCAATTTGCTAAAAGGTTTTCACTAAGAATGATAAATTTATGCGTTTTAGTCATTTTTATGAAAAATAACTTTCGGGGGCCCGGCGGAAAATGATAATAAATCATCACATCTTGCAACCCTTATAGATTCACCTCTTTCACAGCTATTTTGAATGAATGACAGAAAATAAGCTTGCATAATATGAAATATTTAAAATAATTTATAAATAAAACAAAATTAAATTGAATAAAACTAAAGCGTGGTAAAACAATTCTCAAAATAAGATCAAAAAATTTAATAAAATAGTACAGATTTGAATTATAAGACTAAATATATAGTTGACAGAAAACAGAAATAAACAAAAAACATAGAAATATTTGCTTGCGAATATATAACCTCCAAACATGATATGTAAAACAATGTATAGATGATATGATCAAAGAATATTCCCGAAAGTACTCTTTAATTATTTTATAATTTTTAATTCAAAATGTAATTATAATTAAAAGAGGCCCAGAGAAATATAAATATTTATGCATTTTTATGAAAAGATGGTGGTCATAAAAAAATTTATAAAAAAATAATGTTATAATAATATTTTTTAAGTGATTAAAATAAATATGATTCTTTTTCAATGAATTAGTAAACATATATTTTTTTATCAAATATATTTGAATTAAGTAATAAAATGCTTATATTAAAGTTAGAAATATACTTTTTAAAAATTATGAATTAATATTAAAATAAACCAATTTTCCAGCAGAAATTATGAATTAATTACCAATTAAATTCGTACAAAAATAAATATACTCATTAATTATTTAGGTGAATTTTCAAATTTATTATATAAATTACAGATAAATTTTTAAAGACAAAAAAAAGATCAAAATAAAATATTTAAAAACAATAAAGAACGCTAAGAAAAAAACACTTTACATCAAACATAATGATTTAGTTAACAATGATGATCAATCAAACAAATTAAAAAGGCTAAAATATAACACCATATAATTAACTTTTTTTTTAAAAATTATTTTTAATAGTATAATAAATGGAATAGTAACTTATAAAGCTTAAAATTGTTTGCCAAATGATAACATTATTGAATAGCTATGCATGGGGTGTACTTTTGGTGACCTCTGTTCAATTTATCATATTAATTTATAATTCTGCATACTCGCATTACTTAAATAAATATATAATTAATAATGAATGGAAAAAAAATAAAAAGATTTCTTCGAAAACTCATCTAAGTAAATTTTAAAAAATACATTATAATAAAAATAATATAACATATATTTAAAGTGAACCTAAACGCTTAAAAAACTAATTTTGATAATTATTCAATTGATTCTGAGAAACTAGCAAAATAATGATAAAAAATTGAATATTTGAGAATTTGTTTGCCTTGACGCAAGAATTGATATGAATAAGATTGATGGGCCGATTTTGAACCTATAGCTATTGAAAAAAATGTAAATGGCGCCAATGGCAAAAATAGTGATTAAGATGTAAATTTTAAATTTGAAATGAATAAAAAAATTGTTTTTTTTTTGCAACTATTATCAATACACAAAAATATTTACACTTAATAGCTTAATATTTTGAAACCAAAGCTTTTTACATATCCTCTTGGGTTTCTCCTAATATTCGCCTATTTTTAGTTTTTGAAATATGTCGCTCTTGCGCCTTAAGCTTATTAAAAAGACCGATAATCAGAAATATAAAATTTTTCAAATTTGAACAAACGAATTATCACATAGATCACAGAACTTAAAGGACTAAGAGAGCTAAAATTATTTGAATAAATGAAATGTTGAGCTTCACAGGAACAGGCCAGGCCGTTGCCAAGCACTAGCAAAAAGAACAATTAAAAAATGTTTGTTCCGATAATAATTATCAAACAAAAACGAATAATTCTAAAAATGAAAGTCCATTATTTTAATAAAACAAAATATCAAAAGTTTACAATTTAAAATTTAAAAATAATGTTGAAACAATTAATAAATCAAACTTACTTTAAAGACTATTCAGAAGACAAATAAAGGAAGTTGAAAATTATGCACTGAATAATATTAAAATCCTACATATTTTTATGGTTAAAAAATCTAATCTACCATTATTCACAAATAATTGGAAAATTTAGAAAAATAAAATTTGTAAAATATTGATAATTTGGATTAATTGTAAGAAATTTAAAATAAAAACAATAAATGAATAAAAAAAAGAACACTTTTATGCGACATCAACTGATGGATTAGCTCATTACAGGAACAATGGAGCTCAATAATACTATATAAACAAAAATTAAATAAAAAACAATGCATTTAAATTTTGTAATAAAAAGCACGAAAGATTGTATTTTTTAGTGAATTATTTAATACTAACAATGAAAATTTTAAATAAAGCAAAAATAAACACATGTGAAAAAATGACAGGTGTAAAATATTTATTATTTAATAATAAACTATTTTTATTATAGTTAATTAAAAGATTTCCAAAAACCTAATTCCCGGAAAAATAAAAAACATATAATAAATCTCGAAAAAAGAAAGCTCACTAGTGAATCTTAATAATTTGAATAGTAAAATATAAATATTAAAACGAAATAAAAATGTAAATGAATTAAAATGCATAAAGTTAGTTTCACTAATTTTCTTATGGAAATTCGAAAAAAATATGTAATAAAAATAAGTAAACAAAATTTGATTTGAACTACTTTTTTCATTAATATGTGCAAAATCTAATAATAAAACATGAAATTTCCTTTTTAGAATAATTTAGGAAAGATAATTCTTAATTTAATTGACATGGTAACAGAAAATAATAAAACTTCATATAAGAATCTCAAAAATTCAAAAAAATTATGTTAAGCTAATAGAAATGATTACTTATAAACAAAACTCAAATACTCATTTTAAATTTGCATTAAATGTATTGAAAACAATTACGTAAAGCAAGAAAAATCAACACAATGTGAATTGATATGAATTTATTTTAATAAATTTTCTTAGCAAATAATAGGCTAATTTAGGTGAGAGCCTTGCAATGGAGTCAGCTGGGAAGAGTTGCGCTTTTCAATTCAAAAAAATTAGAACAGAGAACAACGTCAATTAATTTTAAATAAAAAAATTTATTGGAACCTTCAAAAAATTAATTTATTTTAAATGATATAATTTTTTACAAATAACCCATAAAAGGATAAAACTTTTTTAGCAAAAATAAATGTATATATAAAAATTCTATAAGAAAATTAACAAAAAAAACAAAAACAAACAACATAAGATTCATAGTTAAGTCAAATTGTTTGCTAGAGGATAATAAAGTTTGTAATATTTTATTGGAATAAATCAAATATTAATTTTCGGTGCAAAATTTTATTATATGAATTAAAAAATTTATCCAAATATTTTTTTTGCTTATTTGCTGTTACTGTTTTACCAGAGTTTTAATTATTTTAATTATTTTTTAGTTTTATTGATGGTCCGATAACTGAATACTGTTTTACGAGTCTAATACCAAAATATTATTTTAAGAAACTTTATAATTTCAAATATCTCAAAAAAGTAGAGCTAACATTGATATTAATTATACTTAAAATAAATCTAGCTAAACAACCATTAGTGCAAATTTAAAATTATGCGCCGTCGGACGCCCTTTATGAAGTGGTCTAATTGGTCATAACGGCAAACATTAAAAAAATAATTTTATTCTAAAATTAAATCAGAGAGTTTTAGAATTACCGAGTTCGAATTTAACTAATTGATATTTTATCCTTTTCTTCGGATCCAAATATATTGCTAATTTATTGTCTATTAAAATTGCTTTTTCTTCTGATCCGAATTTTTCTAATTTTAAAATTGCATTATTGATTTTTTTATTTATTTCGTAATTTAAAATTTTATCTTTTTATTTTGTGTATGAAAGTATGAAATTGGAAGGCAGCTTTTACATATATATTTGATTTAGTTTCATTTCCTTCTTCAATATTTTTATTTTATTTATATTAATTATCGCTACAATTGCATTATAATATGAAATTATTTTTTTAAGAGAATATTTATAAACTTTTATTTTAAGTTTAAAAAATATTTTTTTTTAATAATAAAAAATATTTTTTCAACAATGAAGAATTTAAAAAAAGGAGAGTGACTGAATTATTAAACGGAATCCCATTTTTTCCTGGAATATTCAAGTAATTTAGATTATTGTATTATTTAACTTTTTAATTGAAATTTATTTCGCCTTTAAATAATTTAATAAATGTGTTTATTAATAATTAATTTTAGTTAAATTACACTTAATCGAAAAATCATTTCATTGGATTGATTTGTGTTGTCGATGGAAATTTCATTAATTATATAGTAAATCCAATAAAAAATTGATGTAAATTATTAATCTACTAAATAATTCGCACTATTCTCTTAATATTGACTAATATAATAAATCTTATTACACAAAATGGATAATTATTGTCAAAAATTTTAAAAAGGAAACAATAAAAATATCTAGTTAAAAGAACTAATTGAACTAGACAATAAAAATATCAAATATTTTTTCTTTTTTTTTAAAATTTCGAAATATCATTTAAAAATATTATTTTAATGATTTATTGATTAGGGAAGTTATTTGCTTTTAATTTTTTTCAACATTATTAATAAAATTTTATTCTTTAAATTTTTTGTTGTAAATATTTAAATAATTTTATTTGCTTATGCAATTTTTGAAGCGTTCTTTCGATAAACTTAATTTAAAAGTTAATTAAATTTTTAATTTTTTATTTAGTGAGCTAAATTTACATCTTTACATATATATTTAAAAATTCTTATTTGACTAGTGGTTTTTAAAATTTACATAAATATTTGGTTACTAATAACTATCATATTAGGTTATAAGTAGTTTAATATTATAGCATAATATAATTTATTTACGTAAAATCAACTTTAAAATATTTAATCAAAATGATGAGGATAGGTAGATCGCTCTTCCTTGGTAGCTTGGCTTCCATTATAATTTAATACAATCCAGATATATTTTGTTAAATAATATTTATCTATATGCATCATTATTCTCCATTAAACTTTCAATAAATTTTTTTTCTTTATTATTTCCTTAGCAATTTTATTTTTGTATTATTTTTTATTATCATTAAATGTTGAATATTTCTTTTTCATCAATATTATTAATATTCAAGTTTTATATTAATATAAATGGAAGAAAAGCTATTATGATAAAATAAAAAATGTTCTTACGATAAAAGTTTTTAATTTCTTAATTGATTTTTATCTTCATAATTAATGATGATTAATAATAAATTTTTATCGAATATTTCATTCGTATGTCGTTAATTATATATATTTCATCAATACATACTTATGCATTTATAACAAATCTTTCTACGGCCAATTTTAAAGTTATAGAGTTTCAGGTTATATGAGAATAAATAATTACTAGAAGATTTTTTCAGATCAATAAATTAAATTTAACAAGAAATCTTTCACTATATAGATTTTTATGGAAGCAATTATAAAAAAAAATAATTTTTTTTTATACATTTGACACATAAGATATTCAATAATAATCTATAATCATTAGACAAAAATTATTATTTTTTTAAATTGCATCTTTATCTTTTAATAAAATTTTTACTTTAATGAAATAAGATTAAAAATACGATTTTGCTATTTTTTGGTAAAGTCTTTGCATAAAAAAAAATAATTTTGGAATTTTGATAACATGACACATGCAAATAGAGAAAATAGCGTTGATTAATAGAGAGAGGGAAATAAAGATAAATCGTAATAACAAAATATTTTAATATTTAAAAGGGAATAAGAAGTGCAAATGTGAAAGCAAAATAAATAAAAACATTAAATTAATAAAATTGTTTAATATTATTTTATTAAATTTTTTAAAAGTTTTCAAATTAGTGAATAAATCAATACGATATTGATTTAAAATAATATTTAATTTTGTCAAATTTTTTATGCCGACCCTGTTCATCAGCCCGCTTTTCACAGGTGAACGCGGAGGGCGTGTCTGAACCACTTGAGGCGGACAAAGCGATTGTGGCCAAAGAACGTTTGACCTGGCCGGCAAACCGGGCAAGCCTGAACTGGTTGATTGGGAAAGGAACACGCTGATATATAAGACATAAAGCAGAAATTCGGACAACAATCAGTTAGCATTGAATAAAAATGCTCGAATATTTAACATTTTAGATAGAATTTTTATCCGGTCATTTGAATTTATATAGTTAGTAAACATAAATTAATTGTTTAAATTATATTAAATAAAAAATTGTATTTCACATAATATTTAAAAGTTAATCCGATTTGCAACAATTTCAATTAGGATCAGCATACTCAGTTTTCGATTATGGAAACGAAATATTTTATCTGATTGTTTGAAATTACTTAATTAAAAAAATATCAAATAAGCAAAATTGAAAACTTTGTTCTGTTTATAAAGAATAATTGATAAAGTTTTTATTTTGCCGAATTTTGGAACCCTCTCAAGCTATAAATTTTATTTAAAAATTTAAACAGAAATCATATCATTCTAAATGTAGAATTATTAATAAACTAAAGAATTTAATTGTGACGCAGCAATCGATGCAAGAATTGCCCCATCTCCTCCCGTAACCGGCTCCTTATCCATAAAAAAATAAATAAATTAGCAAATGAGAATTCATTATGGACAACGCACATTATTTTAAATATTATTTTTATATTTTAAAATTACAAAAATGAAATTACAGTGCAGCAAATTGGGTCACATCATGAAATGAACTGTTACAGTTGCCACATTTTGGGGCAGAGATTTCATTGATCGCCTTTTCGTCAACAACAATAAATTCGTCAAAGATTTCCATTGATTATGTGCTTTTAATCAAAAAATAATAATATTATTTATTTTAATATTTAGATAAATTGTTGGCAATTTCAGGCTCTGAATTTTGGAAAATTTTTTAAATAAAAAACCATACAAATTTTAAAAGAAAATTTGGAAATTAAAAAGAGAAAAATTTAAAAATATGGAAAACATTTTTTGAAGATGCAAATGCAATTCCATGATCAATATTTTTAAGGTCAAAGAAATCGTTGAGGTCAAAGAAATCGTTGTTTATTCAACTGATTTGTTTACAGGAGAAAAGAACAAAAGATATGAAGGAAAATAGAAAAACAAAAAGCGTTATTTTCTTAATTCACTCATAACTAAACCAATTACCAAGTTTATTCATTCCATCACTAATTGGTTTCAAAATTAAGTAGCATCAAAAATTGAGCAAAAAGTGCGCCTAATTGTCCTATTTAATATAATATTTGTATTAAAAGCAAAAAATATTGTCAAATGTTTGATAAAACTTTACTTGATAAATTCATTATAACAAAATTTTAATCCAAATCAGAATAATAACAATTCTCTTATTAAAATGAGGAAAATTTGTAAAAAAAAAAATAAACATTTTTTAAAATGCCAAAATAAATTTGATCAAAGCCCGGCCATTGCTCGAACAAACAAAGCGTACAACAATTCTTTGCTGATAAATGCAAAAACCATTCATGGTTGGCATTGAAAAAGGCACGCAATTTGTCAACATCCAAATGCAAAAAATAATTCTAAAAATTAATTTAAAATTAAAAATTATATAAAAATAATTAAAATTAAATAATCACTTTCAAATTGTCGAGTCCAAAGCGGTCGATCAGAAAGAAACGGTCGATCAGCTTAATTTCAACGCAATTGGTCAGATGCTTTTCACAGCACGACTTCAACGCGGACACCTCAAAACAGAGAAACACTTTTAATAGAAATAAGCAAATTTATTAGCAAATTTGGGGTCATTTGGTGGCCATTAATTTCTCCAGTAGCCCAAATATCGGTGATTTTTCCATTAATTATTTAATATTATTTTATTTTATATAGTTGCTAAAACTTTCTATTTTAGGAGTGTAAATCGCTTTTTGAGAAATTTTCATTTCTTAGGAGTATATTTTTAAAAGGGTCGATTCTAAGGGGTATATTTTTTTGCATCCCTAGTGATAAGATTAACTCGCCTGCTGGAAGTAGTCGGCCAATTCGAGCAGCATAAGTACACTTTTGGCTTAAAAATTGAAAATGTTTTTAAAAAAATCAAATTTTCAACCCCATAAAAAGTAGAGAGTTAATTTTCAAGGGGATACAGTAGAATAAATACAGTATCGAGATTTATGAATTACGGTTGGGCAGAAAAGGTCCGTTCAGATAAGTGATGGCCTCCAAAAACTGCTTGAATTTGTCCATGTCCACGCCCAATTCCTCCAAAGTGATCATTCGCTGCTGCTTCTCCTTCATCTCCACGCTGAGCATGCGACTGATCACCGGGGAAATGGACACCAGCCAATGGGCGGACACAGCGATCTGATCAGCAAGATTAATTATCAGTGATCAGACCAAGATTATTAGTGATCCGGTCAAACTATGATCTGATCAAGATTTGTCAGTGATCTGATATCCAGGTCCAGGAAAAATTCAGGCACCTCGGGACCTGCTGCTAGATCCAGGCCTGGACCTGACCTGGATCCAGGAAAAATCCAGGCCTGGGTCCAGAGGTCCATGCCGATCTCTTCTTTTATACATGCATGACCATTGTAAAAAACATAGCATTTTCAATGCTTTATAATTTTTTTATTCTTAAGAAAAAAATTTTGGAAAATTAAATTCTAAAAGAGAACAATTAAAGCTATTGAATGATGCCATGAAATATTAATTTGGTTGAATCTGACGTATAATCTGTGACTGACCATTATAAACAGGGCTGCCAGATGTGAGGCTTTAGCCTCATTTTGTGGTTTTTTGGTAGGTCAATGAGGCTAAATTTTCAAAATGAGGCTTTGCGGCTTTTTGTGGTTTTTTGAGAAAAATCGCAAAATAAAGAATTTTTTTAATGAAAATCTGCTAAAAATATGGTCAAAATTCTCAATTTTTTCCCTGGCGGCGCCTATCGGCACCGCCAGCCCCTAAAAGTCCTTTATTTTCGTAAAAAATTGCTCAAAATCACAAAATTTGACCATTTTTGTGGAAAAATCTGTTAACAAATCGCATTAAAAATTACAAAAATTTTCCCGGCGGCGCCTATCGGCACCGCCGGCCCCTTATTCCCCGAAAGTTTTTGAAAAAAGTGCCGCAAAAAATCAACTTCGATTTTCGTGCTCAGAATTTCCCAAATGCTTATTTCTAACAAAAAATTGCTCAAATTGATCATGGACAGTCAAAAATTGAACATTTTAAGCGTATTTTGAATAAATTTTGTAAAAATGAGGCTTTTTGACCCAAAATGAGGCTTTTTTCTTGCCGAATGAGGCTTTTGAAAATTTTAATCTGGCAGCCCTGATTATAAATGATGGCATTTAATCTATCACTGGTCTAACCACATGTATTGTACTTATCGTCGGTGCTAACAATAATACGTTACTCAAAAAACCATCAAATGGAAAATCTTTGACAGAAAATAATTCATAATTTCGCCCAAAATGAAACAAATTTGAAACATTTGTTAATTTAGATAGCCCTAAATGTTTTCTACAATCCAGCAAAATTTCAAAAAAAATCGTTCAGTTTCAAAATAGTTATGACCAGAGAAACTCAAAAACCAAGTTGTTTTTTTAAAAATATTTTTGATCATAATTTTCTTGAAACTTAATGATATTTTTTGAAATTTTGCAGAATGATAGAAAACACTTAGGAGTATCGAATGCTATCAAAAATTAAAAATTTGGTTGCTTTTGAGCAAAGTTATATGAAAAAATATTCTCATTTGATGTTTTTTTGAGTAATATTGTCTCGCTTTTCAAAATGTTGATGAATTCGATGAGTTTTTTTGAAATATTTTATAGACTTTATGCCTCCCGCCGTCTTCTGTTGATATTTGAAATAATTATTTCACTTAAAACTAATGTCAGAAAATTCGCATAAAATTATCATAAAAAATTATTTTAAAAAAATTCATAAATTAAGTGAAACTAATGCCTTGATCACTTATCAAATCCTCATTTAATGTTTAAATTTTCTCTATCAGACTGTAAAATTTTATGACCAAAACTATTAAAAAATTTGTGTTTTTTCTAAATTTTTTTTTGTAACCTAATTAAAAATTCTTTAAAATTTGGTAGGCTAATAGAGAACTTTAATGGCCATAAATGACCCCAAATTTGCTAAGTGCTGCTTCGCTTTCAGTTGTCCATGTTGAAGTCGCGTTGCGAATTGCATCTGATCAATTGCGTGGAAATTCCACTGATCGACCGTTTCCTTTTCATTGATCGCTTCGGACTCAACAATTTTAAAGTGATTTATTTTTAAATATTTTAATTATTTTCAATTTTTAGAATTATTTTTTGCATTTGAATATCGACAAATTGCGTGCCTTTTTCAAGGCGAACCATGAACAGTTTCTGCCTGTTATCAGCAAAGAATTTTGGGGTGTTTTGTCCGTCCGACTTTGTGGATGAATTTGTTAAACTCTGCTGATTGGTTACGGCTTTGATCAAATTGATTTTGGCATTTCCATAAATTTTTTTACTAAATTCATTTCGATGATAAAATTGTTTTATTTTTTCTGATCTACATTATAAGTATTTGTTATACTGATTGTAGGCAGGGATAAATATCTACACCAAAACCATCACATTATTCATAGAGAAGAAAAATCTTTTCCGATCAGTTTCCTAATTTTTGCGCACTTTTTGGCCCATTGATCAAATCAATCATCGTGTCCATTGAATGCCTCCTGATCCACTCACTCTAAGTGCCTAATTCATTCATTATCTCTTTACCCTACACAAAATAATTAGGAGAATAAACTGTTTGCGAAAAGAAATCTAAACCAAAATTACATTCTGTTGTCCCAATTGTTCACTGTGACAAAAAGGTGGGAGATTAATGAAAATTGCATATGTTCCGAGAAGCACAAATAAATGGTGAACTTGTCTTTTGTTTCTATGCTTGTTTAGGAACAGAAACATTTAATTGTTTTATTTAGTGTCTTTATTTTATTGGAATATCTCTTCCAGAAAGTTAAAAAATTTGAAATGTGACCGGAAAAGCCAAAAATTTCAATGTCTTTAATAATTAAGAGAAAAAATTTTCATTTAAATGATTTTATTTTTCCCATGATAGTCTGCTAATATGAAGACTGATTTACATAAATGTGATTTATCGGCACAAAGTATAAATTAATTAGGAGAATAAACTGTTTGCGAAAAGAAATCTAAACCAAAATTACATTCTGTTGTCCCAATTGTTCACTGTGACAAAAAGGTGGGAGATTAATGAAAATTGCATTTCGAGAAGCACAAATAAATGGTGAACATTGTCTTTTGTTTCTATGCTTGTTTAGGAACAGAAACATTTAATTGTTTTATTTAGTGTCTTTATTTTATTGGAATATCTCTTCCAGAAAGTTAAAAAATTTGAAATGTGACCGGAAAAGCCAAAAATTTCAATGTCTTTAATAATTAAGAGAAAAAATTTTTCTTTTAAATGATTTTTTTATTTTTCCCAGGATAGTCTGCTAATATCAAGACTGATTTACATAAATGTGATTTATCGGCACAAAGTATAAATTAATTAGGAGAATAAACTGTTTGCGAAAAGAAATCTAAACCAAAATTACATTCTGTTGTCCCAATTGTTCACTGTGACAAAAAGGTGGGAGATTAATGAAAATTGCATATGTTCCGAGAAGCACAAATAAATGGTGAACTTGTCTTTTGTTTCTATGCTTGTTTAGGAACAGAAACATTTAATTGTTTTATTTAGTGTCTTTATTTTATTGGAATATCTCTTCCAGAAAGTTAAAAAATTTGAAATGTGACCGGAAAATGCCAAAAATTTCAATCTTTTTAATAATTAAGAGAAAAAATTTTCATTTAAATGATTTTTTATTTTTCCCATGATAGTCTGCTAATATGAAGACTGATTTACATAAATGTGATTTATCGGCACAAAGTATAAATTAATTAGGAGAATAAACTGTTTGCGAAAAGAAATCTAAACCAAAATTACATTCTGTTGTCCCAATTGTTCACTGTGACAAAAAGGTGGGAGATTAATGAAAATTGCATATGTTCCGAGAAGCACAAATAAATGGTGAACTTGTCTTTTGTTTCTATGCTTGTTTAGGAACAGAAACATTTAATTGTTTTATTTAGTGTCTTTATTTTATTGGAATATCTCTTCCAGAAAGTTAAAAAATTTGAAATGTGACCGGAAATGCCAAAAATTTCAATCTTTTTAATAATTAAGAGAAAAAATTTTCATTTAAATGATTTTTTTATTTTTCCCATGATAGTCTGCTAATATGAAGACTGATTTACATAAATGTGATTTATCGGCACAAAGTATAAATTAATTAGGAGAATAAACTGTTTGCGAAAAGAAATCTAAACCAAATTACATTCTGTTGTCCCAATTGTTCACTGTGACAAAAGGTGGGAGATTAATGAAAATTGCATATGTTCCGAGAAGCACAAATAAATGGTGAACTTGTCTTTTGTTTCTATGCTTGTTTAGGAACAGAAACATTTAATTGTTTTATTTAGTGTCTTTATTTTATTGGAATATCTCTTCCAGAAAGTTAAAAAATTTGAAATGTGACCGGAAATGCCAAAAATTTCAATCTTTTTAATAATTAAGAGAAAAAATTTTTCATTTAAATGATTTTTTTATTTTTCCCATGATAGTCTGCTAATATGAAGACTGATTTACATAAATGTGATTTATCGGCACAAAGTATAAATTAATTAGGAGAATAAACTGTTTGCGAAAAGAAATCTAAACCAAATTACATTCTGTTGTCCCAATTGGTCACTGTGACAAAAAGGTGGGGGATTAATGAAAATTGCATATGTTCCGAGAAGCACAAATAAATGGTGAACTTGTCTTTTGTTTCTATGCTTGTTTAGGAACAGAAACATTTAATTGTTTTATTTAGTGTCTTTATTTTATTGGAATATCTCTTCCAGAAAGTTAAAAAATTTGAAATGTGACCGGAAATGCCAAAAATTTCAATCTTTTTAATAATTAAGAGAAAAAATTTTTCATTTAAATGATTTTTTTATTTTTCCCATGATAGTCTGCTAATATGAAGACTGATTTACATAAATGTGATTTATCGGCACAAAGTATAAATTAATTAGGAGAATAAACTGTTTGCGAAAAGAAATCTAAACCAAATTACATTCTGTTGTCCCAATTGTTCACTGTGACAAAAAGGTGGGAGATTAATGAAAATTGCATATGTTCCGAGAAGCACAAATAAATGGTGAACATGTCTTTTGTTTCTATGCTTGTTTAGGAACAGAAACATTTAATTGTTTTATTTAGTGTCTTTATTTTATTGGAATATCTCTTCCAGAAAGTTAAAAAATTTGAAATGTGACCGGAAATGCCAAAAATTTCAATCTTTTTAATAATTAAGAGAAAAAATTTTTCATTTAAATGATTTTTTTATTTTTCCCATGATAGTCTGCTAATATGAAGACTGATTTACATAAATGTGATTTATCGGCACAAAGTATAAATTAATTAGGAGAATAAACTGTTTGCGAAAAGAAATCTAAACCAAATTACATTCTGTTGTCCCAACTGTTCACTGTGACAAAAAGGTGGGAGATTAATGAAAATTGCATATGTTTCGAGAAGCACAAATAAATGGTGAACATGTCTTTTATTTCTATGCTTGTTTAGGAACAGAAACATTTAATTGTTTTATTTAGTGTCTTTATTTTATTGGAATATCTCTTCCAGAAAGTTAAAAAATTTGAAATGTGACCGGAAATGCCAAAAATTTCAATCTTTTTAATAATTAAGAGAAAAAATTTTTCATTTAAATGATTTTTTTATTTTTCCCATGATAGTCTGCTAATATGAAGACTGATTTACATAAATGTGATTTATCGGCACAAAGTATAAATTAATTAGGAGAATAAACTGTTTGCGAAAAGAAATCTAAACCAAATTACATTCTGTTGTCCCAATTGTTCACTGTGACAAAAAGGTGGGAGATTAATGAAAATTGCATATGTTCCGAGAAGCACAAATAAATGGTGAACATGTCTTTTGTTTCTATGCTTGTTTAGGAACAGAAACATTTAATTGTTTTATTTAGTGTCTTTATTTTATTGGAATATCTCTTCCAGAAAGTTAAAAAATTTGAAATGTGACCGGAAATGCCAAAAATTTCAATCTTTTTAATAATTAAGAGAAAAAATTTTTCATTTAAATGATTTTTTTTATTTTTCCCATGATAGTCTGCTAATATGAAGACTGATTTACATAAATGTGATTTATCGGCACAAAGTATAAATTAATTAGGAGAATAAACTGTTTGCGAAAAGAAATCTAAACCAAAATTACATTCTGTTGTCCCAATTGTTCACTGTGACAAAAAGGTGGGAGATTAATGAAAATTGCATATGTTCCGAGAAGCACAAATAAATGGTGAACATGTCTTTTGTTTCTATGCTTGTTTAGGAACAGAAACATTTAATTGTTTTATTTAGTGTCTTTATTTTATTGGAATATCTCTTCCAGAAAGTTAAAAAATTTGAAATGTGACCGGAAATGCCAAAAATTTCAATCTTTTTAATAATTAAGAGAAAAAATTTTCATTTAAATGATTTTTTTATTTTTCCCATGATAGTCTGCTAATATGAAGACTGATTTACATAAATGTGATTTATCGGCACAAAGTATAAATTAATTAGGAGAATAAACTGTTTGCGAAAAGAAATCTAAACCAAATTACATTCTGTTGTCCCAATTGTTCACTGTGACAAAAAGGTGGGAGATTAATGAAAATTGCATATGTTCCGAGAAGCACAAATAAATGGTGAACATGTCTTTTGTTTCTATGCTTGTTTAGGAACAGAAACATTTAATTGTTTTATTTAGTGTCTTTATTTTATTGGAATATCTCTTCCAGAAAGTTAAAAAATTTGAAATGTGACCGGAAATGCCAAAAATTTCAATCTTTTTAATAATTAAGAGAAAAAATTTTCATTTAAATGATTTTTTTATTTTTCCCATGATAGTCTGCTAATATGAAGACTGATTTACATAAATGTGATTTATCGGCACAAAGTATAAATTAATTAGGAGAATAAACTGTTTGCGAAAAGAAATCTAAACCAAATTACATTCTGTTGTCCCAATTGTTCACTGTGACAAAAAGGTGGGAGATTAATGAAAATTGCATATGTTTCGAGAAGCACAAATAAATGGTGAACATGTCTTTTGTTTCTATGCTTGTTTAGGAACAGAAACATTTAATTGTTTTATTTAGTGTCTTTATTTTATTGGAATATCTCTTCCAGAAAGTTAAAAAATTTGAAATGTGACCGGAAATGCCAAAAATTTCAATCTTTTTAATAATTAAGAGAAAAAATTTTCATTTAAATGATTTTTTTATTTTTCCCATGATAGTCTGCTAATATGAAGACTGATTTACATAAATGTGATTTATCGGCACAAAGTATAAATTAATTAGGAGAATAAACTGTTTGCGAAAAGAAATCTAAACCAAATTACATTCTGTTGTCCCAATTGTTCACTGTGACAAAAAGGTGGGAGATTAATGAAAATTGCATATGTTCCGAGAAGCACAAATAAATGGTGAACATGTCTTTTGTTTCTATGCTTGTTTAGGAACAGAAACATTTAATTGTTTTATTTAGTGTCTTTATTTTATTGGAATATCTCTTCCAGAAAGTTAAAAAATTTGAAATGTGACCGGAAATGCCAAAAATTTCAATCTTTTTAATAATTAAGAGAAAAAATTTTTCATTTAAATGATTTTTTTATTTTTCCCATGATAGTCTGCTAATATGAAGACTGATTTACATAAATGTGATTTATCGGCACAAAGTATAAATTAATTAGGAGAATAAACTGTTTGCGAAAAGAAATCTAAACCAAATTACATTCTGTTGTCCCAATTGTTCACTGTGACAAAAAGGTGGGAGATTAATGAAAATTGCATATGTTCCGAGAAGCACAAATAAATGGTGAACATGTCTTTTGTTTCTATGCTTGTTTAGGAACAGAAACATTTAATTGTTTTATTTAGTGTCTTTATTTTATTGGAATATCTCTTCCAGAAAGTTAAAAAATTTGAAATGTGACCGGAAATGCCAAAAATTTCAATCTTTTTAATAATTAAGAGAAAGAATTTTCATTTAAATGATTTTTTTATTTTTCCCATGATAGTCTGCTAATATGAAGACTGATTTACATAAATGTGATTTATCGGCACAAAGTATAAATTAATTAGGAGAATAAACTGTTTGCGAAAAGAAATCTAAACCAAATTACATTCTGTTGTCCCAATTGTTCACTGTGACAAAAAGGTGGGAGATTAATGAAAATTGCATATGTTCCGAGAAGCACAAATAAATGGTGAACATGTCTTTTGTTTCTATGCTTGTTTAGGAACAGAAACATTTAATTGTTTTATTTAGTGTCTTTATTTTATTGGAATATCTCTTCCAGAAAGTTAAAAAATTTGAAATGTGACCGGAAATGCCAAAAATTTCAATCTTTTTAATAATTAAGAGAAAAAATTTTCATTTAAATGATTTTTTTATTTTTCCCATGATAGTCTGCTAATATGAAGACTGATTTACATAAATGTGATTTATCGGCACAAAGTATAAATTAATTAGGAGAATAAACTGTTTGCGAAAAGAAATCTAAACCAAATTACATTCTGTTGTCCCAATTGTTCACTGTGACAAAAAGGTGGGAGATTAATGAAAATTGCATATGTTCCGAGAAGCACAAATAAATGGTGAACATGTCTTTTGTTTCTATGCTTGTTTAGGAACAGAAACATTTAATTGTTTTATTTAGTGTCTTTATTTTATTGGAATATCTCTTCCAGAAAGTTAAAAAATTTGAAATGTGACCGGAAATGCCAAAAATTTCAATCTTTTTAATAATTAAGAGAAAAAATTTTCATTTAAATGATTTTTTTATTTTTCCCATGATAGTCTGCTAATATGAAGACTGATTTACATAAATGTGATTTATCGGCACAAAGTATAAATTAATTAGGAGAATAAACTGTTTGCGAAAAGAAATCTAAACCAAAATTACATTCTGTTGTCCCAATTGTTCACTGTGACAAAAAGGTGGGAGATTAATGAAAATTGCATATGTTCCGAGAAGCACAAATAAATGGTGAACATGTCTTTTATTTCTATGCTTGTTTAGGAACAGAAACATTTAATTGTTTTATTTAGTGTCTTTATTTTATTGGAATATCTTTTCCAGAAAGTTAAAAAATTAGAAATGTGACCGGAAATGCCAAAAATTTCAATCTTTTTAATAATTAAGAGAAAAAATTTTTCTTTAAATGATTTTTTTATTTTTCCCATGATCGTCTGCTAATATGAAGACTGATTTACATAAATGTGATTTATCGGCACAAAGTATAAATTAATTAGGAGAATAAACTGTTTGCGAAAAGAAATCTAAACCAAATTACATTCTGTTGTCCCAATTGTTCACTATGACAAAAAGGTGGGAGATTAATGAAAATTGCATATGTTCGAGAAGCACAAATAAATGGTGAACATGTCTTTTGTTTCTATGCTTGTTTAGGAACAGAAACATTTAATTGTTTTATTTAGTGTCTTTATTTTATTGGAATATCTCTTCCAGAAAGTTAAAAAATTTGAAATGTGACCGGAAATGCCAAAAATTTCAATCTTTTTAATAATTAAGAGAAAAGAATTTTCATTTAAATGATTTTTTTATTTTTCCCATGATAGTCTGCTAATATGAAGACTGATTTACATAAATGTGATTTATCGGCACAAAGTATAAATTAATTAGGAGAATAAACTGTTTGCGAAAAGAAATCTAAACCAA
>SIJG01000123.1:109398-165226 GCA_023374025.1 Heterodera schachtii
CACCATTATTATTTAATGTTTTCATGTTTTTATTTTCTTTATATAATCATGCTCGTTGATTCCAGTCTTTTTGTTAAAAAATTGTTCCCACAGGTACAAGCTGCACTTGGCACATTTGTCATTATCGTAATCTTCTCGTTGTGCCGTGTCCATAAAAAGATGGTGGGTCTTCTTGAAGGGCTTTGATGAAGTCAGGGCGAAGCAAACATTTTTTGGAATTTTTATTGTGTTTTGTCTTAAGTTCTTACATGTTAATTTACAAACATTTTGCCACTTTATTCTTATTCACTTTTATTTTTATTAGTAATGTATAACTCTTTTATTTATGTATTTATTTAACTTTAGATTACTAGTTTTTGAAATTATTTGTTATCTTAGCCTTTAATCCGTATTTGAAAATCACTTTTCCTCTTTTTAAATATGGTTTCGGGCATTTGGATGATGTTATTTTACGGCAGCGTCTCTCTTATCTTTGTTTTGATTGGATAGAGAACTACCTTTTTCAAAATATAATAAATTATTTTTATGGGTTTAATATACTATGTGTTTTAAATGCTCTCTTGTCTATGAACTTTTGTATTTGTTTATTTGATTTAGTGAGTCACAGTAAATTATTGATAACCACTTTCAAGTTTATATGTTGTGTTTATTTTTTATTAGTAATTATCAGTTAACCAGTTTTGTAGATTTTTCTCGAAAAAAATTTATAATAGTTCAAGGACACAATAAAAATTATTTAATTTTTATTTATTCGTAAATTAAATATTTTTTTATTAAAATTGTTTAAATATTGCGATATTTTTCAGAAATGTTTTTGTTATGCCGATGAGTCCGAAGAGAATAAATAATAAATATTTATTCCAAATTAAAAGGGACAAGGCACACAAAAATATATTGATTGGGGTCAAGCAGGGAAATGACAAATAAAATGAATGAATGGTGGTGAACCACGAGGGGAGGGAAAATGGGAGGATATTTAAGGACAAATGGAATGGGGTCAAATAGTGACGTGGCAAAGGGGACAGAATGCCAAATACAATTTAAATATGACCCGTCCTAACACCTCCCCCATCAAAAAGAATCGGTTTGTCCATCATCCCGGCGAAAAGCGCTGAGGAGGGCGTCTGTTTCTTTTCGGCCGTCCTTCGGGAGTTCTTGGCACTTCTTCGTCGATGGGTCCGTCGTTCAGTGGCTCCGGTGTGTTGGCGCGCATGGGAAGTTGAACTTCAGCCGGCCGATCAAGGTCTTCGACCACTGTCGGGGCCAGAGGAAGCCCAAATGCTTCATTAAGCATATCCAAGGGGTCTTCCTCAATGTCCGGCGTGTGACGAACCAACATTTGGTTCGCATGGAACCTACCAGACGATCCGTCGGAAAATGATACGTCGTAAATCACACCTTTCCGTTGGGTGACACGTCCGGCTTTCCATGGTTGAGAAATTCGATGTCGGGCAAAAACTTTGCCATTGACCATGAATTCTCTTGGTTGTGCCCCGTGACGGCGATTGAAACTCTTCTCCATCGCTTCGTCACGTTCGATTATTGGGCGCCGTTTGGGCCGCAGAAGGTCCAAAGTTGTTCGGATTTTGCGCTGCATAAACATTTCTGCAGGACTTTTATTTCCAGCCAGCGACTCATTAGGAGTGGTACGGTAGGTTGTCAAAAACGTGTCCAACCTATTCGCTACCCCTTCCTTTTTCAATTTTCGAAACATCCGTTTGAACGTATCGACAAACCGCTCTGCCTGTCCATTCGACATTGGACAATACGGTGCCGAAAACAGATGGGAAATTCCATTAGTCTTGGTGAATTCCTTGAATTCATTTGACGTGAATTGGGTACCATTATCGGTGACAAGTGTTTCGGGAAGTCCATGCCGAGAGCACAGATAACGAATTTTGTCAATCGTCGCTGCTGATCCGGTGGAACTCATTTCAAAAACCTCGGGCCATTTGGAAAATGCGTCCACACAAATTAGGTACATTTTTCCAAAGAAAGGCCCTGCATAGTCCATATGCACTCGTTTCCATGGGCCATCTTCTTTTGGCCAAGAGTGAAGAAGAGTTTTGACCGGTGCTTTTGCTTCTTCAGCGCAAGCTTGGCAAGATCGAACGAAGTCTTCGATTTGCTGGTCCATCCCAGGCCAATAAACATATTGCCTGGCCAGATTTTTCATGCGTTTCATCCCCGGGTGTCCCTGGTGCAATTGCTGCAAGACTTCCTTCTGAAGTGATGTGGGGATCACCACCCGGTCCGCATAAATAATACATCCATCTTCGATTGATAAGGCTTCTCGCCTACGGTGAAATGGAACAATTTCGGAAGACATATTCTTTGAAGTGGGCCATTGAGTGCGAAGGTACTTCACGACCTTATTGAGCACTTCATCTTTTTCAATCTCATCAATTATCTGATCGGAATTCAACGGAAATTGCTTCACAACAGCATTCAAAAATTCCGTTTCCACATTTATCAAATTGGCCACGATCACTTCGTCTTCTTCAATCGGAGTCTTCGAGATCAACCGAGACAAAACATCGGCTTGTCCGAACTCCGTCGTGTTTTGATATTCAATATCAAAATCATAAGCGAGCAAAATCAATGCCCAGCGTTGCAAGTCGATTGGCGGTGCAGGATTTTATTCCCTTTTTGTTGCCAAAAATGGACAGCAAAGGTTTATGATCCGTTTGCAGGATAAAATGCCTTCCATAAAGGTATTTGTGGAATTTTTGCACGGCAAAAATTAAGGCTAGGCCTTCCTTTTCAATTTGTGCGTAATTCCTTTCTGCTGGAGCCAACGAATGCGACGCATGCGCGATGGCCTTGATGCTTCCATCCGCATAACGATGGGAAATAACTGCTCCGATCCCATGCTCAGAAGCATCAGCGGACACAATTATTTCTTGAGATGGGTCATAATGTGTGAGCAGTTGGTCCGACTGAAGCGTGCCAATGACCTGATCAAAGGCTTTCTGACATTCGCTGGACCAATTCCAGACAGTGTCCTGCTTCAAAAGGTCGTCCAACGGTTGGCGAATGAACCGCAAATTCTTGACGAATTGTTTATAGTGGTTAACCATTCCCAAAAATGATCGGAGAGTGGACACGTTGGTTGGAATAGGCATCCGTCTGATCGCATCAATTTTGGTCGCGTCGGGTCTTCGGCCATCCTTATCAATGATGAACCCGAGAAATTTGATTCGTTCTTTGCCAAAAGAACACTTTTCAGGCTTAATCCGAAAACCAAAATTGTCAATTCTTTTGAAAACTTCTGCCAAATGTGTCCAATGTTCTTTCCGAGTCCGGCTCACAACAATCACATCATCCAAATAAGCAATGGCAAATGGACAATCTGCCAACATTGAATCCATAATGGATTGAAAAATGCCAGGAGCTGACTTCACTCCGAATGGCAACCGCTGGTACTCAAAATTACCACGGTGCGTTGCGATCGTACACAACTCTTTTGATCTCTCTTCCAATTCGATTTGATGATACGCATCCCGGAAATCGATCTGAGAGAAAAATTGTCCTCCGTTTAGTGTCGCAAAAATGTCCTCAGGCACTGGCAACGGGTGCTGATTCAACAGCAAAACATTATTAAGACCCGTTGAAAAATCAGCACACACACGTGCCGAACCAGTAGCCTTTTTGACGACCACGATTGGTGCTGCCCACCGAGTGTGGTCAACAGGACGGATGACATTTGCAGCCAAAAGTCGGTCCAATTCAGCTTCAACAACCAACTTGGTGTTGTATGGAACCGGACGAGGCCTGCAATACACTGGCTTTGCGTCAGCCATTAATGAAAGGCGCGCTTTTGCCTTTTTACAGTGGCCCAAATCTGTCGAAAAGACAGTAGGGAACTTCGCCCTGAGTCTGATCAGTGTTTCATCAACAACAGACCCTTCCTTTCTGACATTATTCACATTCAATGTCTTGGCCACTTTCTTTCTGACGTCGTCCATGAGGCCAAAAGCATCCAACATTTCGATGCCAAACAAATTTAATGACCCTCTTTTGGAGACGTAAAATTGCCCTTTTCGGATTATCCCTCCGAATTCGAACTCAGCCTCCCCTTTTCCAAGAAGGGTGCATTTTGTTCCGTCGTGGTACTTCGCTTCAACATTGCATGGACTCAGCTTCGGTTTTCCGATCCCTTCATGGGTCTCTTCATTGATCACTACAACCTCAGCACCTGAGTCCAGCGCGAATTCCACAGAATTGCCATTCATTTTAATAGGGCATTCAATCAGCCGATTCGGTTGGTTCACCGAATTGATCAGCACACCTCCAAGCTTGAGGTTGCCTTGCTTATGGCTTTGCATTTTCCCTTGCCTTGCCAGCCATGCTTGGTGTTGGCTGCACTGCGCTTCCAAATGTCCCACTTTGCTGCACTTCCGGCACGCAATTTTAATGTGCGGACATGCACTTGGAACATGTGAGCCTCGCCCACAGCGCCAGCACACCTTCAGCTGCTGTTGCACTTGACCACGTGCTTCAAAGCCTTTGGTTTTTGGAGCAAAATTGTGCTTTACAGCCATAATTTGCTTTGACTGGGCTGGCTGTTGCTCGATTCATTTAGCTTCAGCAATTGTAGACAAATACATTTGAAGGTCTTCCACAACCTTATCGTATTTTGCCCTATCGCCATCTGCCGCCAATTTGCCCAAAATTCTCTTTCGAAGTTCGCCATCCTTCGGGTTTTTTAGAGCTGTTAACAGCATTAAGCAATAAAATTGCTCTTCATTGAGTTTTTTGAACTCAAAGTCCCGAAGAAGGCGCTTGTGCCGATTGATGAATGAGCGGAAGTGTCTCATCCTCGCTCTTGGAAGCCCGGAGGCACTCATACCTGTCGATCCACACCGACTGTGGTTTGGCAAACAATGCCTTGAGTTGCTCCTCCGTTTTGGCGAAATTGTAGTCGGTCACATCCTTCGGCAGACACGACTTCTTGTACTCGCTGAATGCCGCTTTGCTCAATTTCGTCATCAGAAGTTTGACCTTTTGCTCATCTTTGATGTTTGGCGCCGAGCAGTCCAACGCGAAGCAAAACTGTTGAAGCCAATCTTCAATGTTGGTGGTCTCATCGCCCAACTCAAAGGAGTCAATTCCTGAAAGTGTGGGGTTTGAGTTTTGCTGTGAAATTGCCTGAAGAAGCTGCTCGACGGTCAATGCCATTTGTTTGACAAAACAAAATTGGAGCTGACGAAATTTTGTTCACACAACAAAATCAAAATTGAGTTGACGAAAATTTGTTGTTGAATAAATCAAACAACAAAAACAGCGGAAAAGCCGCGCAATTTGAAGACAAAACAATTGTAAAGTCGTCGACGGGCGTCGCCAATGTTATGCCGATGAGTCCGAAGAGAATAAATAATAAATATTTATTCCAAATTAAAAGGGACAAGGCACACAAAAATATATTGATTGGGGTCAAGCAGGGAAATGACAAATAAAATGAATGAATGGTGGTGAACCACGAGGGGAGGGAAAATGGGAGGATATTTAAGGACAAATGGAATGGGGTCAAATAGTGACGTGGCAAAGGGGACAGAATGCCAAATACAATTTAAATATGACCCGTCCTAACAGTTTTATTATAATTTTTTTTATTAAATTTAATGCAAAAAAACGTAAACATTTTCACGTGCAATGTGTAATTATTCGGTATTAGTGTTAATGCCATTATAAATTTTTACTTTTGTATTAGCATAAATTCATTCAAATTTGCATTTAGGCTGTTGACAATGAAGTTTAGGTTTTTAACTATTTTTTAGAATTCTTTGAAATTTTCAAAGTTTTTTATGGTTTTGCATACACTTTCAAATTTAAATTAAGAAAAAATAATTTTTATGTCTATTAAAATTTATATAGTTTCTTTTTAAGTTAAATATTATTTATCCATTTTTAAAAGGCAACCAAGGATTTAGGGTTTTTCAGTCGACCAATTTTTAATGCATGTGATTTCCTTTTATGAAAAATACTTATTCAAATTCGTCAAAGATTAGCTTTAATAATTTTAAAGTTTAAATTTTGCTTTGGTTTTATCTTACCAAAACACCTCATTTTTGTTATTACTTCTCTAAATCAAAAAATTGTCGAAAAATTTCAATACCTAATCAAATTTAAATATTTATTACTCTATTTTTTATATTTTAAATTTTTTTCCTACTAGGTAAAAAATGAGAGAATTATTCACAATTGTATTTATTTCTTGAATTTATCTTTTATAATGCTTTTCATAATTATACGGAGCAAATGTTTTGGCTATTAATTCAATTGTTTAACTCATCTTTTTTATAATTAATTTTGAATTTTATTGTATTTTGTCTCTTTTTTACTTAAAATTCTTAAAAAATAGTTTCAAAATCGCAAAATTTGATTCGGTCTCGAACATAACTAAAAGATAATTAAGTTGCATAACATAAAACAAAAACAAAAAAACTACAATTTAATTATAATGTATTAAATGAATTTTTAATAAGTTTTAATTTACTTAGAGTATTTGGATATATGTTTTATTTTTTGCCAATTTTATCTGAAAAATGGGCATTATTCTATGTGCTTCATTTGGACTGCATTTTCCAACAGCGGCGCCCATCAGCACCGACGGGCCCATAACCGTATTTTTTCATAAAAACTGGCTTAAAATCGCAAAAACTTCGTCATTTTTGGTTCAAATCTGTAACAAAATAGTTAAATTTAAGAAAGGAAAATGGACTTTTTCTCTATGCAAAACTAACGAACGAATGAATGTGGGCATTGGGAGAAGAACAAATTTGTGCAGTTGGAGGACAATGGCAATGGAACGAAGGCGAAGCGTCCTTTTGTATTGATTAAAAGAAGGGATGTAGCGAGAGAGATAATGGAAAGAGAAGGGGGAAGTGAGAGCGAGTGTAAAAAGAGAGAGGGCGATGGGGAGAGAAAGGTGTGGGGAGGGAGAGAAGGCTGGGGGAGGGAAAGAGAAGGCGAGAAGAGGGGGAGGGAGCGAGAGAGAGCGAGGGAGAGAAAGGAGGTGTGCATAGAAAATAAATGGATTTCACCAATTTCGCCACTATTTCGCAATTTTTCGCACCTATTTAGGTACCTATTTTTTAGTTTTTTTTTCCTAAAATCACAGCCCTATGGATCAGATGCTAGTACGCTTCTTAAAAACTGCAAATTATTTGTTGAAGTTTTTAAAAAGCTAAACATCAACATAAAAAAGTAAATCCTACAATTAAAGTAATTTTAAACCTTTTTGATTAGGATAATTTGTAATAAAAAAATTTAACAAACCAAAAACTAATAATAAAAATAATATGTACAAAATTTACTATATGAGCAAAGCAAATTGAGTCCCCTCATAATTGGTGCTCAACAGACTGAAACGGGCCAATCCCGCTTGTACTTCCGGGTTCAGGTTCAGATCAACACTAAATTGATCAGTCGGCTCAGGTTTCTTTCGACCGAGAACAGCAGGCTTCTTTTTGTTTCAGAAAATTATTTAAAAAAGTCTATAAAGCCACATAAGAAAAATTTAATTTTGGCCCCAAAACGGAAAAGTACCCAATAAATTATGCATCACATGGTTTTATCATGAAACAAATATTTTTTTCCAGGATTTCGTCCAAATTTGTGCTGAAGAAAAAAAAGGGCGAATTTATGCAAACGGATTGCCAATTGCTGGAGAATGAATTTGGCCCAATATTTTAGCATTACAAAAACAAAATCCATGACCCAATGGCGAAAAATGGTGAAAACGATAATGATTTAATGATGGTGCCGGACCCGTGCGATGATTTAAAGTTGATGAAATTTTTATGAATTTCTGAAAAAAATTTTGCGATTTGGGTTAGGTTTTTGGATAATTCGGTACACATTCTAGACACTTTTATTTTGTCAGACTTGTCCGTCTAAATCTTTATTAAATCTTAGAAATCAGGAAATATCGATCACACCGATTTTAACGAATCCATAGGTTTTTGAAAATGGGGTCGGTCTTATTGTTCACTATTTCCCTTTTTTCCAATCTGCATTTTTCACAACATAGTGGCTTTCGCCTCATTTTTTGTTTTTAAGAGCAGATTTGGCTAAATTTTCAAAATGAGGTGCTTTGGTGTTTTTGTCTGGTGGTTTTTGCAATTCCTGATATATTTTATGTGTTTTTTGGAGAAAATACCCAAAAAAGGTTTTATTATTTCGTCAAAATCTGTTAACATATCGCATTAAAAAATATCAAGATTTTGGCGCACATCGGCACCTCCGGAACATAAAGGAATTTTTCTCTGGCGGCACGTATCGGCATTGCCGTCATCTCCGTTTGAAATTTTGAAAATAAAATGACAAAAAAAATGAAGATGGAAGACAGTGAATTATTGGGCCATATAAATTCAACTATGATTTCTCATGCTCAAAATTTTATTAAAATGTTAATTTCTGGTAAAAAAAACTGAAGATGATGATAATCATCGAAAATATAAACATTAAAACTTTCACTCTTATTTTTTGCTTATTGAATAAATTTCTTTAAAAGAGATTTTTTTGAAAATTTAGTTGGCAACCCTGCATTTGTGCGTGTTTTGAGAGGCCGGGCCTTAAGTGTTTATTTCTAAAAATTGCTTATTTGGCCCGGCGTTTTTACTTTAAAAGAATTAAAAAAAGGATAATTTTTTTCCTAATAATAAGTATTGGAATTTTTGTTTTACTTTTATAAATAACAAAAAAAGTTTTCAAAAAAAGTAAACTTTTTGTCAGGCAATTTAGTAACATTAGTTGAGAATTTTTCCTAAAATTATTAAAATAAGACAATCTTAGTGAACACAATAAGCCTACGTATTAATATTATACATCTTATTCTCCTGATATTCTGAATTGCTTTCCACAATTTCAAAAAAATTCTTCCTGTTAAATTCAAATTTTCCAAATTGAAGGTGAACGCATCATTTAATGCCATATTTTATTATACGGATTTATAGTAATTGAAACATTTTTTCTGCAGTTTTTTTTTTGATGAGAAAGGCACGAAAAACCTTTTTTTTATTCCGAAAATCGATCATTCTAGCGACGCATTCGTCGCTCGGAATAACTACCTATTCGGACTTTTCGTATCAAAATATTTACACGAAAAATAAACTACAAATTGAACTTCCAAAGACACCAATTCTATATTTTTTGAAAATGTGCTTAAAAAGAAAAAATCGCTTTAAAAATTGAAATTTAAATGCGAAAATTATTTTTTGCAATTCTTACAAAAAAATATGAAATACATCCTGAACCATTGATTAAACTATCTTTTTGTTTAATTTCCCTGAAAAATGTTATGCTATATTATAAAATATTTCAGGCAACTTTAATTATGTTCTTGATCATATTTCGAGATTTTGGGTAAGCTTTTTGGGTTCATTTGTAACTGATTTCCACAAACTTAATACGCACAGATAAGCACGAAAAACGCATTTTCCGCTTTGTTTGGGGTGTCTATGATGACTTTTATAATGCCTATTTTTGCCTATTTTGGACTTTTTGTGCTTAATGCCTAAATGCCTATTTTTGTGCCTATTTCGCCATTTTTGACGAGTTTTTCAGGATTTTGGGAAAAATCCTTACCAAAAATGGAATAAAAATGAAAAATATACCCCTAAGAATCGACCTGAAAAAAAATTCATAAAATACACCCCTAAGAATTGAAAAAAAATTTTCACAAAAATTCTTCCCCAAAAATTAATTATTTTTTCTTCATAAAAATTTTTGGTTTAAAAAATTATTTTTATCGAAAACAATTTTAAAACAATTGAAAATAAGCAAAATAAGTTTTTTGATTAATTTTTAAGTGCTTTGTTACCTAAAAAGCGTTAATAAAAAAATTTTTTTTGCCTATTTTAGTGCCTATTCGAGGATTTTAGTGCCTATTTAATGCCTATTTTGCGATTTTTTCTGCCTATTTTAGGTGCCTATTTTGCGATTTTTTGTGCCTAAAAAAAGAAGCCCTACTGATAAATTTAGGAAATTTTCATTTATTTGTTGTAAGAATTGTGTTTATTTTATGGTTTTTTTGCTTCTTCGATTTTGATTTAATTTCTCTATTTCTTTGCCTTGCCCCATTACTCTCTTCTTTTCTCAAACATTTCTTTGTGAATCAATAGAAAACGACGCGAACACATCGCACAGTTTCACTGGTACTCCTCTAAAATGTCGTCATCATTCCTCCCTTTCTCCTTCTAATGCCACCCATTTTCACCAATAATTTTCCTTTTTCGCATTCAGCAAAAAATCCATTTTTATTAATTTTCCTAAAAGCTTACACAAATATTAATTCATTTCACATTAACAGGTGGCCATAAATACTTTATCACAATGTTGCATAATTTTCAAAGTTAATTTCAAAATATTTCCGCATTACCTTTTGCCATTTTTAAAAATGGAAAATTTAATTCGACCGATTCATCAACAAATTTTTTATTATAAAAGAATTTAAAATTTAAAAGAAAATTGCATTGCTAGCAAATCCATGAAACTAATGAATGAAAAACCAATCGTGCAATATTTCATAAAGAATCTGCGCCAAAAAACCGTTTATTCTTTAATATAAACGTTTTAACCATAAAATTTAATGATGTAAAAACATAATTAAAAATTCATAAATTTACTTAAAGCAATCATGACTGGTATTTAAAATAACTGCTAATTATATTTTAAAATAACTAATTTTTTTGCAGAAAATTTACAAATATTGCGACCACAAAAACATAAAGAAGAGATTTGTGGTTCTCAAAGCATTAATAAATGGGCAGAACTATAAAAACTTTAAATAAAAAATTATTTTAATTTTAATCCCAATGTTTTATTTGTTTTGAAATGAAAAAATTTATAATTTATTGAGTAAATAATTAGTAATTAAAAAAGGATTTAATGGAAAATGATTCGAGATTAATTTCAATCAATCAAGAAAGAAATAAATAATTTAAGAAACAAAGCTTTATCAAATTAATCAACTAAAATATTTTAAAAACATCATGTATGACCTAAAAATTGTTAGATTTCTTTTTGATTAATGATTGCTAAAATAGTTTTAATAAAGAAAGGTTAGAAAGAGAAAAGTATAAAATTAATTATTAATTCAATCAAAATTATTTTCTTTTTAAAAAAAATTCACTTTAATTATCTGTATTTTTTGTTGATAAAATAAAAAAACATCTCTAATATATTGGTATGCTAACATTTTTAAACTCAAAAAAGCAAAACATCTGAAGATTCTCTTAGATATTGAAGTTTTTATCTGTATACTACTTCTACAGTATGGTGAATTCGTCTGAGACTATAGATATGCGAGAGTTAATAAACCATTGGTATCATGTAATAATACTATAATTAAAAATTTTTATGAAAAAATAAATATTATTATAATTAAAATTCTTAATGTAAAAACTTTTAATTAATTCAATCAAGCCTACGTCGATTTAAGGTGATAATTTTATTAAAAATTTTCAATATATTTAATTTTTAAATTAAAAATGGATAAGCTAGCTTAATAAAGAAATTTTTTTAACTACCAAAATTCGGAATTGATGAGAAGATGTTTATTTGCTGATTTCGGTTGTGTAACTTCGTGTTGTCATTCAACGAAACGACATTTAAAATGAAAAAATTTCTATGTTTAAATTAAATACGTATTAAAAATATTAAAAAGTCTTTTCTGACCAAAATATGAAATGTGATAGTAGGCTTTTTTAAACTTAATATTTCTGTACAATTAGGCTATTTAAACAATTCTTGAAACAAAAAATGATTATTTTATAAATTATACAATTGTGATACAAATATGTAAAAGTAAGAAAAATAAAATAAATAATTTCGAATTATATGTATAATACAAAATATTATATTAAGACCTAAATAAAAAATTAAGCAAGCATTTAATATTTTTCCGCTTCAAACTCTCCAAGTTAATAAATGAACGGGTCAACAGCTAGAAAGAAAATAAACAGATCATATGAATATTTCAAACACCGTGACGAGAAAAAAGTAAAATTTTAACAGATAGTCTATTTAAATCCAAAATAATATTATTTAGTATCTAACTTTGAAAACAAAGAAAAATTAGTAAATTGCATAACATTCAATCAAGCAAGAATAGAAACATTGACTTACTACATATGCAAAATTTAATTAAATCTTAATTGTGCTAGAAATAAATCCGACGACTATCAAACAAGTTAAAAAAAAAAAAAAAATTAATTTTGATAGTTTTTAGGTGCGGAGTCGCTTTTAAAAAAGATCATAAGAGCCTATTTAAAAACCATCAACATTAAAATAACAATAAAATCTTTAGTGAATCATAATTTCGTACCAATTATTAATTATTTAAAATAATTATTTTAATGATATTGGTTAGAATAAATACATGAAATGGGGAAAAATTAAATATAAAATAAACATAATTCAGAGCTATAAATAAAAATAAATGCAGGTAAATTCTGCTCAGATTGGCACTTTTATTAATTCAATTTCTTATTTTTCATAAAATGAAATAAAAATAAAAATTAAAGTTTTAAAAAATATTTTTAAGGACTACCTATAAAAATATCTATTCTAAGCAATAAATAAACCTATAATACATATTCTAATAAGTCAACAGATTATAATAAAAGAAACTGAAACTAACTTCTGTAAAAGTTTTATTTGTATGCCTTTTCAAGAAAATGTAACATTCGGGCAATATTGGAAGGGTGGATTCATGAATTAAAAAGTTTTTAATTAAAAATTTTAAAAACGAACAAAGGAAATCTGCAGACAAAAATTTAATTTATATTAAATTTAAAAATTTATTTAACGAAACTTGAACTTGAAACATATATTTTAGAATTTTTCAATTTTCCAAAGATGCAAATATCATTTAATTAATAATTATGAAAGTTATTAAAGTATTAACCAAAATAATTAAAATAAAACAAATACTTAAATTTAATTTTATAAAAATAATAAATTATTTAAAATCCAGGTCAATCAAATTTTTCTATAAAAGGCATTTTGACGCATTTTCATATTGGTTGTTCTTTTTTCCCTTATGATGAAAGGAAGAGATTTATATCTGATTTTCAGTTAGCGCGAGAATTTAAAAACTTCTTCATAAATCACTTTAAAAGACAACCTGCAAAATTATACAAAATGAATTATTTAAAAACATAAGAAACTGGAAATTTTTAAAGAAAATTAAATGCTTTAAATTATGACATTAAAAATAGATGATGTAACAACAATGTTAATTCAATTGCGTTTTCAATTATATAAAAAATTATTCGCCAAAAAAGTTACAGCCAGAGAAAATTTTTTAAAAATGAAGAAACAATTATAGATAAAAAATCACATTATAAAACAGTATAATAAAATTGTTACCACTGTTAAACCTTTTGGATTTCGACCATGACTCGTGAGCTTCTTGGCTACTGTGATAAAAGTATCGATTATGGTCAAGAGATTAGATTTTATAATCTTTTAAAGAACATTAAAATGATTGTACATATCAATCACAAAGGAAAAACGTATTATTATAAATCAAGTGGATGGACAGGGAATAAAATCGATGAATTCTAAAACTAACATTGAATTTAGGAAAATGAATTATAAATTAAATACAAACTTTAAAATTAACCAAAATATAAAATGAAATAAATATTTAACAATAAAAAACCAATATTTATATAATATGAAATTTTTATCACATAATGAATTTTATTGTTTCATTCATCAAATAAAAGTGATTTTTTTATCCAATCATATTTTTAATTATATTACGAAATAAAGATAAAATTTTATATCTTAATACGTGAAGAATTGTTCAAAAATTTCTTATATTTAAAATAGGGGTGTTCACGGTTTCCTAACCGAACCTGTAAATGAAAGAGACAAAGCATTTAAATTTAAACTATGTTCATATAAAAATTAATTAAATTTGGATATTCCAAATTTTCACAAAATGTAACGAATAGGGTTATAAGTTGTATGTTTTGCATATTTTTTCTGCGCATATGCTATGATGAAAGGGGCTCAAAAATAGCATTTCTGCATTAAAATTTTTTGATTTGGTGAAGGTTTTTATCGCATATAGAGGCATATTTTGGGGAGTTTTTGAGAATAAGTGCATATTTGGCCATTTTTGCGTTTTAGAGCATATTTTGGTCATTTTTGGCAAATTTTCATTTGAAAAATGCGAAAAAAAGCGAAAAATACACCCCTAAGGATCGAATTTTTTAAATTTATTGTTGATTTCATTTTTGAATATTTATTTTCAAATAAAATATTAATGCCAATGAAAATTAAAAGATAATTATTATTTAAATAACGCATCTTTTAATGTACGTATTCAAAAATGAGCAATAAACCTTTCTATTTTTCTTTGGCTAATTAGGTTCGTCTTCTAATGAATAAATTTAATTATTAAATAATATTTATAAAATTATGACAATTCATCGATTTATATTAAAACATAATAGATGTCAACAGTTATTTATGAATAAAACCATAATTTTTAAATGTTCTTAATAGTGAAAAGATTAAAATATTAGTAAAAAAAAATTGTTTTAAACTTCGCTAAATCAACAATAAATTGCTAGTTTTTACAAAATAGAAAATATGAATGAAATAAATGACAGCAAAAAATATTATCAAAAAATACATTGATTATATTCCTCCTCTCCAAAAAAATTCACACCTTTAAAAAATTATAGGATAGTTTTGATGAAGGTGACGACTCGGCCTTTGCTAGAATAGATACATATAATCAGGTCAATTTTATTTGAAAAGTAAAAAGTTTATAAACACAGCCAAATGTTATTTTGAATACTTATAAATTAATCCGCTTTTTTAGTAAATGTTTTTATAGTAAAAAGGCATGTCCAATACAATAGTTCGAACAATAAATTAAAATGCAAAAGTCTTAAATTTATTACATTGTTTTATTATATAATTAGATATACCTATTTAAGTAAAAATATTATAAAATAATGAAAAATTTATAAATAAAGAATGAATGAACGCATATAAAAAATAATAAATGATTACCTGAGACGAGTAAGACAGAACATTGGATATCTGGTTCAAATAATGAAATGGGTAGAAAAATTAATTAAATTTTATTGAATACCAAAAAATGCAAGCTTGTTTAAAAAAGTGAATCTAGAATTCATGGCAAAGAACAAAATAGATAAATAGAAATTGAAAATATTAAAGTAAATAAATAAATATATTTGTTTAAAATTAATGTAAATTTTATGATATTTTTAAAAGCAAAAAAAAAATTATTTGAAATTTGAGTCCTTAAAAATATATGAAAAACTGAAAACATACTATAATTTAGTTTCCTATGTAGACAAAAAAAAGTGACAGAAATTAAAATTAAACACAAAAAGAGATCAGCTGCAATTTCAAAACATAAATCAAATTAAAAAACAATATTGATAAAATTATTTTATCTAAAAATTATAAAAATGATAATAAAAGAATTTTATATAAAACTTAAATTTTTTTTCTTAAAAGATTTTTAAAAGGATCGTTATTAAATGATAAATTAAAGGATAATAAGAAAAAATTAAATTTGAGATACATGTACATATATTCATATGAAAAGTAATTTTGAAAATATTAAGAAATTGAAACGAATAAAAAAAGAAACAATCGATGTAATAAAATTAAGTTCATCAAATAATCTATTCTCGAATAGTATCGCAAGTTATATAACGAAGTGACAATTAAAAAAAGGCGATAAATTTATTTTACAAAATAAATAATTCACCTTCACATTTATATCTAATTTAAATATAATTTATATAGTGGCTTTTTCATGAACAAATGGTGAAAAAGTGCAAGCTTTGTATGATCACGCGTGTGATAAGCATAAACTGGAAAAAACGAAAAACTCATTTTAAAATATAAAAACAAAAAATAACAAATTTAATAATACGGAAAATCCATTTTAATAACAAAAATTTTTACGGTTATTCAAAGTTATTATACTTAAAATTACAAAAATACAAATGATATTAGAAAAACTGAGCTAAACTAAATATTTAACTTGGAATGGGGAGTCATGATTTTAAAATTTTTATTAAGCCACACAAATAAATAATCAAATGAAAAGATAAAATCCAAAATAATTGCAAATTAGTGATGATGAATATTTAGCATAGTTTCAGTTTGATTCAAATATAAAAAAAAATTAATCTTAAACAAATAAATGAGGGAACCACAAAAAGGTTATAATTTTAAAATAAAAATATGGATTAAAAGGTTTATCAAAATTCTTCAGCTTAAGTGAAAAAAATTATTTTTTTTGAATATATATAAAAAATATTATCAGTGTATTTAAAAATGATTTAACTACGGAAATAGAACTACATTCGTCAAGGGTGAAACATTGGCAATTTTACTGGCATCAATATCAAATTATACTTTTTTTAAATATGAGCCAAGGTGAAATGCGCAATCACTGATGAAAATTAATATTATTATTAAGTTATTTAACTATTAATGTATATGACAATAATTAATAATTAATAAATATAAATCTAAATTTAAGCTTATATAAATTTTCAAATTTAAAAGAAATGTAAATTATTATATGTTGCTTTGATAATTTTTAAAACAAGATAATACTCAGTACATTAAAAAACAACATTAAACATAATTCACATATTAATGTGCGAAAATATTTACCGACCGGGTCATCCCAGCGGGGAGTGTCGCCAAAACTGACGAGACAAGAAAAAACCGAGACACACTCCCGCCGGCGGGGGACCGGCGATAAAATTAATGGATAATAAAATCATTGGAAATATTAAACAAAACATCATCTTTAAAGGAAGAATAAATATTGTCGTTTAACAAAGTAATACAGCGTTTTTATTCTTTTTTTGATACACATTAAAACTAAAAATTTTTCAAATAATTCAAATTTATAAAATATTGAAAAAGTCTTGAATAATTTATTGTTTAAATATTTTACATAATAACTAAATAATAAAAATGGAATATCAATCAATATATATAAAAAACGAAATTATAAAATAAAATGTAAAATAAAAGAGAATTTTGGTGAAATTACATGTTTAATAAATAAAAACAAAATAAAAAACTACACAATAAAAAACGAAAGGATTAGAGAATGGTGCGCCAGACCGGCACTTATTTGCGTTTTCTGAGTTTTCCATTCCTTATTTTTGCTTAAAATATTCAGCATGTGCAGGATATAGGGCCAAAAGTTAGAACGGGTTGAACCAATGCCACTCGTTTTAAGCGGCGTAAAATTATTAGGTCAAATCTATTATTCCACAATAATTTAATTTTAAGTTGAATCTTTATTGGAAATTTGAAAATGAGTATAAGAAAACAAAAATATAAATTTTTTGAAATTTATTATTAATCTTTTATTAAATTATTACATTCTTTAATGCAAAATCTGTTATAAATCTCACAAAAAAATCCATTTTTTTCCCGGCGGTGCATGTCAACACCGCCTGTTAATTTTCTTAAAGAAATCGGCCTAAAATCAAAAAATTTGATTTTTTCTGGCAAAATTTGTTAAAAAATTGTATGAAATTTTTTAAATTTTCCGGCGGTGTCTCTCGGCACCGTCGAACCTTATTCCATTAAGATTTTTGTAAAAGGCGCGACGCAAAAAAGTGCACATGCAGCGAAATGAGAGTCACGTACATTATCCGATATTTGATAATCGCTAATTATTTTGTCAGATGAATCGAAAATCCATTAAAAAAGAATAAAAAATAATTAACAAAATCATAAATTATAAACTAAGTTATAAATAGTACACGCAACAAATAAATTCTTTTTATTTATAAGCATCATAAGCCAGTTACAAAATTGATTATTTTGATGTAATAATAATACAAATTTTGCCGTCATTGCATCTTATAATTGATAAGAAATTAAAAGGTGAATTTAATAAAATTCATACCGAAATTATCAAATAAATTGCAAAAATATTTATATACAAAAATTTGTCAGGAAGAAATAATAGGTCACTTCATCACATATTACATTAAAAAACCAGACTTGGCACGTGAAAGATTAATAAAGGTGTTACATCAATTAAAAGTAAGAATTGAAACTTATAAAAACGAATTAATCGGAAGTAAAAGGAATTATAAATTTAAATAAATCTATTAGTTTTTCAAAAATAAAAATATCTGAGCCAAGGTGCTAGAAAAATTGCTCATTTGCAAAAATGCGAGAGAATTAAAGCCAGGAGTTTGGAAAATAAAAACAAAAAAGTAAAATGAAAAATATTTATTAAATTGAATAAAAGTAAAATTAAATATACATGAAACATTTTATTATAATTTATTTTTTTGCAGTGCAAAATTTTATTAATTTAACATAAAAGAAAAAAGAAATAATTGATTTAAATTAGAATTCAAAGAAAACTATATATGAAAAGAATGTAAAATACAAAAGTAAATGAGTATAGTATCTTCATTAAACTTAATCTGATATAAGGGCCAAAAATAATCTTAATTAGTATCCCTTCTTATATTAAACTACATATTGCAAAAATTAATGAACATGAATAAAAAGTTAAATAGAAAAACTACAATGAAAATATGAAAAGAAAAACAAAATTAAATTCAAATAATTTCCTTCACAATTCCCAATAATTAAACACAAAATAATAGTTACAAATAATGGCTTACAATTAGAATGGCCTTCTCAATTTTTGGAAAGTTATGGCTTATCTTTCTAAATAAAATATAAACTATATTATAAAATACTTCCGAAAGAACTTTCGGCGAATTTTAATTATTCAAAATTTTGTTTATATTCAAATTATTCTAATAAAACTCTCATCCATATATAATGATGATTATTGCTTGAAGATACATACAAAAATAGAAACAAAATTATGAAAAATTTCAAATGAAATAAATTTAATAATGTTAAAGCAAATTATAATTAATGGAAAATCAGAAGCTATAATATAAAAATCGATAAGAGTTTATTGGAAATATTCTTAAAATGAGCGGAAATATTCTAAAAATTTGCACATTATCATCACATAGAAATTTTGCATCTAGAACCAGTTTCACCATATCGGATTATTTGATTAATGAAGGATAGAGCCATCTAATGATAACAGATTGGTTAATTCAGACAATTATAATAGGATTTAAAAGGGTTTGCTCAGTTGGTTTCGCCTAATTGGCCATACCCCTACTCTCTTCCCCTCCTTCCATAAAACAAGCAAACTATTATTTGTGCAATACAAAAGATACACACAGTCTTAAAATGCTCACATAAAACAAACTCATATTCATTAATGATGCAAAAATATTAAGAATAAAAAATATATAAAAAGTAAAAAATAATTTTCTATCAAGAAAATAGTAAAAGAAAAAGGCTAAGATGTCTAAGGTAAAATTAAAAATATTTTATGCTTAATGAATTGGCTCAATTTTCCAAATACCAACAAATTAATTTTTGAAAAAGAAATGAAATAGAGAAGAAAATTTAATAATATAGAGAGGAACCACACATAATAAAAGAACATAATAAAACTTTGTATTGATTAAAAGAAATGCTTTAAATAAATAATAATACAACTCAGTTTTTCGTTCTACTAATTTAAATAAAAATTCTTAACAAATAATCAAAATAATTTTAAAAATTTTGAATTTAATAAAGAAACGAATTAAAATAATAGCAAGAATGTTCGTTGGAGGGGTCGGGAATGCTATGATTTATTAGGATAAATAAAAAATGCTATATTTTAAAAAAAAATTAATTTTATTGTAAATCCAGTACCTTAAACGAAATAATAGAAAATAAGGATGAAATAGGCTGAAACGTCCGATGTAGCAAAACAGCTGAGCAGAATTAATCAAAAAACAGCTCAGGTCACATTACTCCCGTCCGACCGGCTCGATCTGAAAATTTATTCAAAGATTTTAACAAGAAAATTCACTTCAAATGCAAATAAATTCAAAATTTTCAGGACGATTTAATTACCCAAATTCGATGCTACGCATGAAAATTGTAATAATATGAAATAATATAAACTAAAAATAAAAATATATACCTTTAATATTAATAAATATTTACCATGTGAAAATATTTTGAATAAGCTATACTTTAAATGATGAAACATAAACTTTTTTTACTCTAATGTTAAAGTAATAAAATTAAAGCCTCTATAAAAAATATTAATCTGACAGTAGATTTTAATTTACTATAATCATTTACAATTAGTAATGACCAAGATATTTAAATTAATAAAAAAACAAAATTCTTGTCTTATAAATTAAATTAAAAAATGAAAACATTATTTTTTATTTAAAATTTATATTTACTATTAAAAATAGGATTTTTATTTATTGATTTTGTTATAAACTAATACATGGAATAAATATAATAAACAAAAATAAATGTAGGGAATAATCTTGAAATTTTTTTGATAAAATTTAATTAATATGAAATATAAAAGTCAAAAAATTAATTAAAAATTAATAAGGAAATAAAATTTTATCATATAAAACAATTTTTTACTCAAAAACAAATACTTATTTTTAAATACAAGTATCAAAACTTATAATTTTTAATTAGTATTGGAGAATATCAATTTAAATTATTTAATTTGAAAGAAATTTGTTACTTATAAAAATATATGAAAATATATAATAAATAATGTATTACTTAATTGCATTTTTATAAAAACGAAAAATTGTCTTTTAAAGCTTTAATATTTAAAAGCATATCTAAAATTATAATAATAATATACAAAATAATTTACGAATATTACTCTTGTTATTGAAATAAATGTTAATAGACGAAATTTTGTCTGTTCCCCTCAAAAACCATCAAAATGGGCATTACTCAAAATATAATCAAACGGTTTTTCTTCGTGGCATGAAAATATAGTTTTTGGCCACTTATAACCGGCAATAGACATATGAAAAAAATATTCTTTAAGTCATACGAAATAGGAAGCAATAAATTTGATAATATACTCAAAAATAGAAAAATTATTAATTAATTAATTAAATATAGAATAATTATTAGAAAAATATTCTGAAAATTATACTTTTTGGAACATTATGAAGTTTTTAAAATAATCTTCATTTCAAATAAAAGTATAAAACTTGAAATTAAAGTATCCTTCAAAATCCTAAAGAAAAAGTAAAAATTTACATTTAAACAGAAATATTCGATTTTGTACATAAATACTTATTATTACATCTTTTGGTTTGGTAATTTGCGAATGAATAGCAGGTAATTAGCAAGAATTATCATCCTAAATATTTTTAAAATTTAAAAAGAATAACAAGAATATAAAATTATAATTTTTTGACATTGCTGTGGACAAAAAATATAAAAGTTACTATGAAACTAAATACTGGGTTTAAAGGTAATCATTATATTAAAATAAAAGAATCCGGAATAGAAATATAAAAATAAAGTTAAAAAATAAACAACATGAAAAAACTCATCGTTTTAAAATATTAAAATATGAATTAATTTATTAAAAACATAAAATAAACACAATGAAAAAATATTCATTTAAATATTTTATTCTCTGAGTTTTAATAAAATATGAATTCACTAGTTAATCTGAGCTAAAAATTTATTTGATTACTTTTAAATTTTATTTTGTTCTGACTCATTAAGAAAAGAAAAAGAAAATAAAAAAGCATGTGCTGGAATCGGAAAGCAAGGGGTTGAGGTCAAACAATATATGAAAGTAAATTTAAATTAAAAATTAAAATTGAAAAAACAATTTGTAATTTTTATAAAAACTTGTGATTCATTAATTTGAAGAAACAATTGCAAAAATAAAGAAATTAAATGAGAAGTAAAATAACAGAAATTTATTAATATTGTCAAATAAATATAATATTTTTCAAAAAATGAAATAAATATATGAACAAAAAAAATTTATAAAAAATAATTAATAATTACATTAGTGAGAAAAAATTGAAAGAATAGTTGAATAAGAATTATTAAAGTTTCAAGCAAAATCAACTAATAATATACATTAAGATGCGGCGGTACATTCTTCAATAAAAATTTTTTAGAATATAAGAAAATTAATTATTAAAACTAATAGTTGAAAAAAATTTTTATTTAAAAATGAGCAACTTCATAAGAGAATAATAATAAAATTCACACTAATAATCAAAAAGTTGAATAAATCATAAAAAATAAAATAATTTTATACAATAGTAATGAAAACTAATTAAAACATAAAAATTACAATAAAGTGAATTTCTGCAAAATATTTTAATTAAAGACAATTCAAGCCTTTTCAACACCCCAAATTAAAAATTTGGAGGATTTTAAGATACAGAAATAACGTAAAAAAATAATTAAAAAGAATTAATTATATAATATTAAAAACAGCATAAATCCAAAGAAAAAAATAGGAAAATATTAAAAAATAATGTAAAATGAGAAATGAGGACAATTTATGTGTCGGTGCGGAGTGGCAGATATTTTTTAAAACCTTAAAAATAAATCAACGACAAAGAATCAAGAAATTTATGAATTAATTAATGAAAAGAACTCACCAAAAGTAATTATTAAAGTATGAATATTTGAACTCTTTTGAGCGTCAATATAAATAAATATTTAATTATAAATTGAAATGGAAAAAATAAAAATTAATAATTGAATAGAACTATAAAAAACATAATAATAAATTTTTTTCTAAAACTATATTTAAATAAACAACTTTATTTTTACCTAAAATTGCAACCTTCACAAAATTGACAAAAAAAATTCGCACATGAACAAGTAACATAGATTAATACAATCTTAATTAAAACATCTTTAAATAAAATAACTTTCACAAGCAATTCAAAATATTTATTTTTTATTTTTAAAAAATAATAAGAATGATCAAAATTAACTCTAATGACAAGAAACGAACATCTAAATGCCATACAAAATATCTGCAAAATTACTAACACGATACTGATTATTTCAAAAATGTACGAAATAATAAAAAAAGATCGAACATATATAAAAGTATAGAAAAATTAGTTCATTAAATCGAATATAATAATTATAATTTAATTTTTGTGAATAAGTTTTTTTATTACAACTTATATTTAGACATAAATTATTACTCATTTAAATTAATTAAAGAAAAATTAAGTATTCAATTCACTTATAAACAAATTCTCAAACAAAAAGCCATAAAAAATATATTATTTTTATGAATTTTATTCTCTTACATTTTTAAGTTCATTGTCATGAATTCGGACCCTCCCGACAGATTATTAATATTTCTTCCTTGAAAGTTGAATAAATTAAGGATTAACGATTAAGGTATCAAAAATTTGAAAAAGGCAATAAAATTAATTATTTTAGATAATGTTTTTTTTATCAAATTAATAGGACTGTATAATAGCCAAAAAAATTGCAATTTTTATTTGCCTATTTTTACATTTTCCAAGAATTGTATTGTCTACTTATAAAATTGAGAAGTTTCAAAAATATTTCACCAAAAGAGTTTTTTTTTAAATGCAGACTTCCACCAATTTCATACTAAAATCGATAGAATACCTGCAACTGCCAACACTTGAGAATAGGCGAAACTTATTCGATCTATTCATGGCACATAAAATTATTTATGGCCGAACAGATCTGAAACTTTTCTCCATTTTTAATCCATCAACACGCTTTAACATCCCCTTTTACAGATTTAACACAAAATACAAACTTGGCAAAAAATTCATTGCCTTTGCTGGGAGGGCAACAAAATTGTGGAATCAACTCGATAAAGAGTTTTTAACCAATCCAAAAATAAAATTAAAAATTCTTTGAGATAATGTGTTATGGTTGTGATTTGGTCGTTTTGTTTATTGACTTTATATTGTTTCTTTGGATTCGTTGATGTTTTTTTTCCCATTTACTTGTGGACTATATTTATATTGCATATGTCCACGAAGTAAGCGGAATTTTTCCCTTTCGTGGATTTTCTTCTTTTTGACAAATAAATAAAAAATTTTTGTACAATTTTTAATTCCAATTTTTGAGCTATTGAATTTATTGGAATTTTTGCAAATTTATTTTTTGAAAATGTATATTCTCCCGAAAATCACCTTTTTCACAGAATAAAGGTAGAACGAAAGATAATTTTTCAAATAGCCAAAATCTTATTCTAAGCCTAATTAGGTATGGCATTTTGTGCTTGTTAAGGTTTTCTAAATTATTCCATGTCAATATACTGGATTCTCTGTTGTGTCTTGAATGATAAAAAATGAATTGACAAAATATGAAAACAGAGCACACCAAATGACATTTTAATAAAACAAAAATAGATAAAAATTATTTATCAAATATACCGACGAAAGAATATCCCACCGACCTTCGAGTCGGAAGAATACAAAATTTCATATAAATAAAAAAATGAAATAAAAAAGCCTTTAAAATAGAAAATTATTCCAATAAAAATTTAATAATTTAAAAACTCAAATGAAAAATTTCTGTAATATAAGATAATACAAATTTAAAAATTGTTTGTAATAAATAATTTAAAGTATAAATTAAAGAACTTTCCAAAAATTACTTGTACATATAAAAATTTTAATTCTCAAAAAATAAAAAAATTATTTACTTTTGATACGTGACTGAAAACAACCCAGAAAAAATCATTCAATCCTCGAGAGAAATCCATATAAATGGAATCGCTGGAATTGGAAATATTGTATTGAAAAAATTCTTAATTAGAAATGACATTTGTATTACCATTTTTAAGGTAAAAAATATATTAAAAATCTTTTTTTGATAAAACAAAAAGTACAAGTAGAAATAAATTGATGAATATACAATAAAAAACAATAAATTATTTTCTAAAAATAATTGTTGTAAAATAGGCCATATAAAATAAGCCCGACGAGAGAAGGTCAAACAATTCTAAAACAGTTGGATCCAATTTATAAGTTATGAAAAAAAGGAGGAATGCACTGACATGAACGGAATAAAATAATTTAAAAACTTAATTTATGTTTAAAAGTAATAAATCAATAATTAGAAAGAAAAATTGATTAAAAAACATAAATTAAATTATTAAACTTCATAAAATATGACAAAAAAAGAATGTCTAAATCAGGGCTCGTATCATCCAAGATCGGCTTCCAAGGACGGGTATGCCGATTTACAAGGACATAATAGGGAAAATTCACGAAATCCAAGGACATTTAAAATTTTATTATATGCAATGAAAAATGGTTAATATTTATTCAAATGGCTTTTTTTCACAGAAATGGATTTTTTCTTAATTTTTTTTTGTTTTCATTGATATTTTCCTCAGGACGTCCTTGGCATCCAAGGACATTTTTTATTTCCAAGGAAGAGAGCCAAATTCCAAGGACGTCCTTGGCATCCAAGGACGGATGCGAGCCCTGGTCTAAATCAACCGATGATTCTGATGAATACACAATCAATTTTACAATTACTTGTTGAAAATATAAATATGTTTTTATAGCTTTAAAATGATAAAATTAATATATTAAAAACTAAATTATCAAATTATTAAGCGGTCCAATGGAAAAAAACATCCCACTATTTGACTAGTGAAAAATTACCAAATCTATTATATATTAATTTGGCAACCCAACGATGATAATTTAAGTTAAAATTATGAATTCACATTAAGCAATTAGAGAACAAATTTACGCAGAATTTAGACGTTATGGAAAAATAGTAACGCATTTTCATTTTTAAAATACATCAATAATATATAAATATTTTTAATAATTTAATATAAACTTATCCAAAGAATTTTAATAATAAATTAAGAAAAATTGATCATCGTCAAAAGAAAGATATGTTTCAAATTAAATTTAAAAAAAATTTGCCATATCATTCTGCAAAAAAAAACATGAAAAAGAATCAGCAAGACACAAGAAAAGTGAAGCAAAAAATCTGCTTTGCGTACACTAGTGAATAAAAGCGAGAGAACAATGCTTGATAAGTTTGAACGTAAAATGTGCCTTACAATAAAAGAAGTAATAATCTAACAAATTAATAAAACAAATGCAAATCATAAAAAATTATTTTTTATAAATAACAACAAAAATCAAATTTAATAAGAATATGGAAATAATTTTAGAATCTGATAGATTATAAGGGAAAGTGTTTCGGCCAGGAATAAATGTTCTTTATTTTCTAAAAATATTTTTGTAATTAATGAGATTGATATTTTTAAAAAGTAATTTACCTATCGACAGAGATTAATAAATCTAATCTCATAAAAAAAAAATGTTAACAGAAAAAACGATAAATATAAAAAAATAATTAAAAAAAACGCAAATAAATTGGAAAATAATTTGGAAATGGGACACAAAAGCCCAAAGCCCGCGGTCCGATACAACTGAGGGGCAATATGCACAGAATTCCATTTGATTTGAAAGAATGAAAAAAGGGAACAAAAGCATATAAAATCATAATAAATGAATATTTAAAAAAAAAAATTATTTTTAATTTAAATTAAACATATCAATAATTATAATAATAGAAAAAATCTGATAAATGAACTAATATGTATAAATATAAATAAACAATACTGAAACGATTACAGATACATAAAATAAAACAAAAACTAATCGTTAAAAAAAGAGAATTGATCACAATAATTAATAAAACTAAAGGAACCTGACTTGTGGAGAGCTAGCTCTTCATCAAGTTCAGCTTCAAAGATAATCAATTGTTTGGTCCACAATACTTCACCGACTCACTGATACCCAGAATTAGCTTTACCTTTAAATCTTAAGGGATATTTAAAAATTAGAACTCCATAATTAAAGCCCAAGAATAAAGAACGAACATTTACCAGAATCATAATTATAATGCCTATTAAAATTTTTATTAAAAAATGATTCAAAATCATTAATTTCCAATTGTAAAATCTATCAATTTTTAAAAAGGAAAACAATGAACAAAATAATAAATAGAAAGGTAAAATAAAAAGAACCATTAGAATATGGCTAGAAAAATTTTTATGAGATTTTTAGGATGAAGAGAAGGATGATTCTTTATTGCCTGGACAATTTTGAAAAAATAAACTATAAAATTAAAATAAAAGTTAAAGATAATGATACAATTTATTAAAAAATTAAAATAAATTACTAAAAAAATAAACAAAAATTTAAATCATAAATTAAAATCATATGATTGATCAGTTTCGGATTACCTAAAAAAGCAAGTACAAAAGAAGGATAAGGCTGATCGACAAAAAACAAAATATAAAGCAACATAAAATTAATTTAAAAAATTAAAATTAGTTTTAATTTGAATTGAAAATAGACTAGAAAAATTAGCCATTTTTGAATATTAAGAATTTCAATATGTAAAATCTTAAAGAAAATAAAGACCAAAAAAGGAATTAATAAAGATAAATATTTACATATCATTTAATTTTATATAAAAACATTATTATTTAAACGTTCAACGTGTTCAATTTATAACGTATACGAATTAAAAACAGAAGAAGTAGTTGAGAAGCGGCCAAATATGAATTGAAATGCTAAAATATTGATAAATAAAAATATATATTTGATTATTGATTATTTGATGTATATAAAACAAGCCCTAAGCTGGAAGTATCATGAAGCGAGAAAACGGCCGAAGTGAAGTTAATATTTAAATATGGATAGCAAAATATTATAACAAAAAAATAACTATAAGGTTATTTTAAACTATTATATATTTTCATTATTATTTTATTTAATGAAGAAACTAAAAAAATTTATAATACATATAAAATCAATAGTTACGCATAATATTATAAACTTAATAATAAATTAAATTCAAAAAATATTAGCTTGTTGCAAAGTTTGTGATTTAAAGGATATTTTTAAAATTAATCATTAAAATAAAGCTAGGAAGTGAGAATTTATTAATAACATAAAAAATTAAGAACATAATCAAATAAACTTTATTTGATAAATAATTAAACTTAATTTATTAGCAAGTATTAAAGATTGGACGAAATTTAAAAATTCTACTTTTAAAATTATGAAAAAATTAACTAATGAAAGTTTTTAGAAGAAGGCCAATTTGTAATAATTTTAATGATGAAGATGCACTCAGAGATGCAAAAAACCGATGAACTTTACCATGGGGGCCATGAAATAGGAAAATAAACTGAATTTACAATTAATTCCGCTATTTTATTGAATGAACAGTGCCAATCTGCATTTTGGCACATAATCATCATCAAATTATCATCTAAATTAGTTCATACAATATTTCACTACGCGCAACGAGTATTTATTAGAGAAATTGAAAGTGAATTTAAAGAAAAAACCCTTTAACAGATCAACGAAACAATAATTGAACGTATCCTGTTGATTGATTAAATAAATATTATGCTACCATATGTATTTATTTGTTAAATATAGGTTTTAATATTTACCTATGTTATTAATTAAATTTAAAATATTGATATTCTTTATGAGGGAACTTGTAGGCTCGTGAGTGCCTGCGAGTGAAATGGCGAAATAATTTTTTAGATATTTTGGAATAAGAATCTAATAACAAATGTAATTTGACTTTATGGCTAAATGAGATTAATTCTATGATGGTTAGGATTTAATAAAATTAATTTATTTTGCTTTTTTATGAATACTTTTTCTATGTTATTGGCCCCGAAAATTTTTAAAAAAATAAGTTTTGATAAAATTATTTTCAAAATAACAATATAGAAACATATAAAAATTCATTTTTTCTACTAATAATAAATTAACCACAAATACTCAAACAGAACAAATAAATTTAAAAAAATACAAAAAACAAACTCAAAAAATATATAGTTAGCAAGATTTAAAAAAAGGAAACAATTTCATACCTAAAAACATGCGCAAATTCTGCGGAATACATTAAAAGAGAAAAAGAATAGCTTTATTACGAGATAAATAATACCTGTCGTGCTCATTATACTCTGTAATATTTTTTAAAAAGGAATGATAAAAATAAAATAAAATTCTATTTATAAATTATTAAATAACGAAGATTAAAAATGTTTTACACTGACGTGAATTGCAATAACATAAATAGAAAAGGTAAATAAATTGAGAGAAATAATCAAATTATTCTATAACTTTAAATACGAACGAGAAAATTATATGCTATTGTGTGGGTAAAAGTAATATATGAGTTTATAAAAAAAATTGTTTTGACAAATAAAAATTTTTAACTCATTTTATTTAACTTAAATAAAATTCCGCTTATCGCCACGCTGCCTAATTTTGTTTTTTCTGATGCCGACCTGAACTCATTTAAAAAACCGAACACTAACTAAAATCGAAAAACCAAAATATTCAAAATAATAATTTGTTTTCGTTTTATAAATTTATGGGAACTCAACATTTAATAAATAAATAATAATTTGCTGAATAAATGTTAATTAAGGAATCAAATATTATATAAAAAAGTTTTTTATTCCACAATCTTAATTATAGAAATAATCTAATAATAAGCTGATTTCTTTATTGTCAAGTTACGTCTAATGATTTATGGCATAACGCAAGAGTAAACAAAATCTATTAAAAAAGACTATTTTCAAATTGCATTTAAAAACAGTCAAAAATTGATTTATTATTTTTTGCATTTAATTCAAAAAGAATGAATCAACACAAAGATCTCACCAAGGAACAGCGAGACATCGAGAAAAACCTTCGTTCAAGGACAATTTTGATCAAATTAAAGTGTTAACAATAAAATTTAAATCATGATAAACAATTTATATCATATTTAATCATTAATCACTAAAAACAATAAAATAAATAACATAAATAAAAGTAAAGTTACTATAATTATTTATCATACAAGGAAGTATCCATAATAATCAAGAACTTGATGAGTTTTGGCAAGAAAAAACCCAATGTAACGCAAACTTAAAATTTTAATTGAAAAAATTAATTCTTCATGAGTTAAAAACAATATGAGTGTAATTTTATATACATTTTTAATGAAAAATAATTATAATATAAGAATTAAAATAAAGGGAAATGTTTGAAAAAATTTTCGTTTAAGACAATTCAAGGCTTTCCAACAATGTAAAATCAAAAATAAATAAAAAAACATTTATTGAAAATAAAGAGAAAAATATATATTCAAAAAATGTAACAATGTATTGAGGACTTTTCTGTTAATCATCTAAATCATTTTAATTTTAGAATAATTAATTAAATAAAAAAAAAAATTTTACTGGCGGTGGTGAGCCTATTCACTCGAATGCCGGCGCGGAATGGCAGAGATGTTTTTAAAAACCTAAATAATAAAGCATTTTTAATTATAGAAATCTGTTAATTTAGAATTAATGCAAAGGAAAGAAAAAAATGAAATTAAATCAAAATTATATTAAAAATTTAAGTGTAAGGATTTATATAAAAAAATATAAGTTCATTTTTGTAGAGTTAACTTTTTTCAAAGTTAACAAAATTTATGAAAATTTCTTCAGAAAGATACAGTAAATTTTGAAAAAATATATAATTATTTTGATATTAAATAGAAAAAAGAGGACTAAATCTTTTTGTTAGAAATAATCACAAAATCTAATCAATTGTCGAAAGTATCAATAAAAAAAGTTCATAGAAAATATAAGAAATTAAAAGCTAAACACTTTAAAGAACTCCTGTGGAGTAAGACGATATCAATCAAAAAGACAAGAGAATGTAAAAAATGAAAAACATTGAACATTATATAAAACATTTAATGCGGATGTAAAATGAAAAAATAGATTTTAATATTTTTCAAATCGTATTATAAAATTTTAAAGCCTTAATTAAGCTTAATAAAGTTGTTTCTCCCAAAATTCATTTACATTAAAAAATATAACTTTAACACATTTATTATTAATAAGCATGGAAAATGCTAAACAAAAGCTCAGAATAAATTAAAATTAAAAATTGAAATAATAAAGGTAACAATTATATAATTTTAAATTCAAACCTAAATGAATAAGAACTTTCAAAAATTATTTGTCTTGAGCAAACTTATGAAAAATCATGCAAAAATAAATAATTTTGAAATAGGGAAAAACTTAAAAAAATTTATCATGAATTTTTATTATATATATCACTAAAGTTTATTATTATACTAATTTAAAAGATACTAAATGAATTTTTTTTTTAATATTCATGACAAAATCGTATGCATGCAAGCAATATGTGAATCCTGATCATTTATAATATGTATTTATTTATTTATTTAACTTTTTTTAAAAATAAGACAATAACAGCTGAAAATTGGACGGACTCCATTTGCGATCTGGAAATGCCATCTTTCTCATGACACGACAACACATGCTTCGAGCGCGAATGGTTGAAAATAAAAGCGTTTACTTAAATAAATGAAAAATATTACGAATGAAGAAAAGATAATATGTATGAACCAATGAAAAATAACTAGAACAAAGAATTTGCACAAAACTTTAGCGTCAACAAATAGTTAAACATAATCTTATTCTTTTTTAATAGAATTAAATCTTTAAGTTATTAAATTCTATAATTGATGCATTAAATAAAAGATATTAAAAATTATCATAACATATTATTAACAAGAAGCAGAGTAATAGATTGCTGAACAAAAAATAATATTATTTATAGTTCAAAAAAATCAAAAATTATACAATCAAACAAGCAGCAAATGTTTCACTGAGATTATAAGAAGAGAGGAAGCAATTCGGTCAATTAAGAGAGATGCACTTCAAGAGTATAAAAAATAAAATAATTCAAGTTTGAAAAAATAAATATTTAAATTAAAATAAATTACTCGTTAATTTTCCGAATATTATTTAATTAAAAAATGAAAATTAAAAGTAAAATATATAAATTTTCTAGGAACGCACTTCAGTTGCGTAGTTGTCAGCACTAAATGCACAAGCGACGCAAACAACGTCAACCCCCAACGCATGGTTGACAATAAACAACATTTACTAAAAATATATTATAATGGAAAAGCATAATGTATTAGTAAATATTGAAAAATACAAGAGAAAATTAACAACTATTAATAAAAAATGCAAATAGATTTTTTAAAAAGAAAAATAAGTTATCGTACCGTTCTATGGTAATTCTAATAACCAATAAAAAATGCTATAATGGAAAATTTCAACAGTATTTGCACAAGAGGTGCACTTATTAGATTAAGCCAGAGCTGCGATATCTGAGGATTTTTCCTCATTTTGTGGTCTTTTAGAGGGTCAAAGAGGAATTTTTTTGAAACTGAGGATTTGCGGATTTTTGTGGTCTTTTGAGAAATTTGAGGATTTTTGTGGTCTTTTGATAAAAAAGTGACAAAACGCATAATATTTTTTGAAAAATAGGTATATTTGGCAAAATGTTCGAATTTTTTCTTCAAATCTTAAACATTTTTTCGAAAAATCCTCAGTCAAAATCATTTTTTTGACAAAATCTGTTAACAAATCGCACTCAAAATCTCAAATTTTTTCCGGCAGCGCCTATCGGCACTGCCGGACCCCCTCCCAACGTTCCCAAAAAGTTTTTTTGGAAAAACCGCGCACAAAAAAAGCAATTTAAAAGCAAAAATTTAAGAGAATTGTCAATTTATTAAAACAATAAAAAATCGAATTTTTTTTATTTGTTTGGTCGTTTTATGAGATTGTTATAAATTTTTACCAAAAATTACAAATTTTGCGATTTTTCGGCCAATTTTTTAAGAAAAATAAGTCCGGCGGCGCTGATAGGCGCCGTGATTGTTTAAAACGAAAAATATGAAAGTTGACTGATTTTGTTCGCATTTTATGATGTTTTAAAAAATGAGGATTTTTCATGTCAAATGAGGATTTTTTTGAGGTATTTTAGTCGCAAATGAGGATTTTTTATGGCTGAAATGAGGATTTTCAAAATTTTGAGATCGCAGCTCTGGATTAAGCATTGAAAGCCGGTCCGAAAATCTTGCTAAAAATAAATAGTTGACAGAGTAAATTAACATTATTTCTAAGTGATCTTTTAATTTCACTTCGATTTATAAAATAACATCTCATTCAACAATGAAAAGATAATTTAAAAGCGAAATGTGTAGGGTGCCAAGATTAAAAGAAAATAATTTAATAAAAGGTATAGGGTATAGAGAAAGATATTTTAAAAGAAATATATTTTTAAAACCAAACGTACTAATAATAAAAATAATGATGTAAATAAATCTTTCACTTAACGATACTTCACAAGCAATCATCATCCAGCACGTGAGAAGGAATTTGTCGACTGGGGGTGAGACAGGCCAATTGAATAAAACTAAAAAATATTGCAGCATCAAAAAACAAAAGAATGAATTTATAATATCCGAAATGAATGAAAATTAATAAAAAAGAAATTCAAAGCTATAGACTAAATTAGTTAACAATTAAATAAAAATAACCAACTATTTTAAGGAAGTTCTTATTATTATAAGTATTTAGAAAACAATTCGAATAAAAAAACTGTTGGGAAGGGTACTCAATTGTCCCGCTTATTATTTAATTCCTTTCTATCTCTCCCTCCCACACTCTCTCTCTGTTTCCTCGTCCATAAATACCCCCGTCCCTTTGACCATCCGTTCATTCCCTCATTTATTTATTTGCTTGTGTTCATTCTCTCCCAATCGATACTGCCCCCATTTTCTCCTTTTATTTAATTGTGTCTTCGCCTAATTTGGAATAAATAAATATTTATTCATTGGTCAAGTGCAAGGCACAACAAATTGGCGACGCCCGTGACAGATTTCGACATTTAATTTCTTCAAAAGAAATTCGTCTGTTTTGGCTTTGTTGGATTGCTTTTAGCATCAACAATTTTTGCCAAACATCGGAGCGACTTCAGCCAGTCGGCTTTTAACTCAACCAATTGTTTGTCATCCCTACTGATTAGCTTTTAGCTTTCAGTAGAGGTATCAGCGCTGCTAGTAATTTGTCTAGGCGACATTTATTAGCTCATCCACGCGCACCCACTCAGTTTGTATCTAGGCGCTGCAAACATAGGAGTGGTGAACGACAAAAATGGCAGCAAATCCGACAATTGAGGAATTGACGAAATTGCTGTCCAAACAACAGAAGCTCGTCGAACAATTGTTGAACGCTCAGCAGACAAATGTCGCGCCAACTCAAGACAGCTCAGCTTCCTGCGCTTTCAAATGTGGAGTGGGGAAGAACATCGAAAGTTGGATCGACCGCTTTGTGTTGGCCCTCGACTGTTCTTCGCCAAACATCCAAGACCAACTGAAAGTGAAGCTGGTGCTAACAAAATTGGGCGAGGGAGCCTACAACGAATACAGCAAATTTTGTCTGCCGAAGAAGCCGACCGATTTCGACTTTTCGGAGACATCGGCACAACTTAAATGTTTGTTTGCCAAGCCCCAATCGGTTTGGATTGACCGATACGAATGTTTGAGGGCTTCGAAGCAGGACGATGAAGACTTTCGTTCTTTCATCAACCGCCACAAGCGGCTGCTTCGTGATTTTGAATTTAAGAAGCTGAACGAAGAGCAGTTCAACTGCCTTATGCTTCTGATCGCTCTGAAATCGCCGAAAGACGCCGAATTGAGGAAACGAATTTTGGGAAAGTTGACAACAGACGGCAACAAAGCAAAGTACGACAATGTCATCAGCGATTTGCAGATGTTCCTGTCAACAATTGCTGAGGCTAAGGCCATTGAGCGCCCATCCCATTCGAATGTTTTGGCGGTCAATCGGAGACCATTTCAGAAGAGGGAACCAAACAAAAGCCCAACTCAGCCCACTTGTTGGCGTTGTGGCAGTGGACATGAACCAAGATGTTGTCCTCATGCAAAGGCAACATGCCGAAAATGTTCCAAAGTTGGACATTTGCAAAATATGTGTGCGCGTCATCGAGAATGGCTTTCAAAGCATTCGAGAAAACCGACGCAAGGAAAGCAAATGAACGCTTTACAACTGGGAGGAATTTCAGTGAACGCACTGAACCAACCGAGCCGTCTTGTTGAGGCACCAGTTGACGTGAATGGCAAACCCATTGATTTTGTGTTCGATCCGGGAGCCGAGATCACCGTGATCGACGAGGAAGCACATCTTCAAATTGGACGTCCCCGACTAATTCAATGCAGCGAAAGTGCCAAGTACCACGATGGAACTGAATGCACCCTGCTGGGGAAGGGTTTTGCGACTTTCACATTCGGAGGACGCACACACGAAGGACAATTTTATGTGACCAAGAAGGGTTCACTCAATTTATTGGGAATCGACATTTTGGACGCTTTTGGCTTATTGGACACATTCAGAGCCAAAGTTAAGATGGCAATGAAGGTGAATGTGGTCCAAGCGGAAGGGAAGGACCGAATGAAGAGTCAAATCCCGACGAAGAAGGACACGACTTTGCTCAACCTTCAGTCAAATTTTCTGCATGTTTTTGCAGAAGGCCTGGGCCACTGCACGAAAGCCAAAGCCCATTTGGAACTGAAGGCAGATGCCGTTCCAGTGTACTGCAGGCCACGTCCCGTGCCATTCAACACACGTTTGATTGTTGAGGCCGAATTGGACCGATTGTTGGCGCAGAAAGTGATCAGACCGATCGATCACACCCGTTGGGCCGCACCTATTGTGGTTGTTAAGAAGGCCAACGGCGCAGCACGTGTTTGTGCAGATTTCTCTACGGGTTTGAACAACGCATTGCTGTTGAATCAGCACCCATTGCCGTTGCCCGAAGACATTTTCTCCAAATTGAACGGAGGACGAATTTTTTCTCAGATCGACCTCAAGGATGCGTATCTCCAGGTTGAATTGGATGAGAAATCGAAAGAACTGTGCACAATCGCCACGCACAAAGGAAATTTCCAATATTTGCGCTTACCATTTGGGGTTAAATCAGCGCCGGGAATTTTCCAATCGATCATGGATTCGATTTTGGCCGATTGTCAGTTCGCTTTTGCTTACCTTGACGACATGATCGTGGTCAGTCGTTCACATGAGGAGCATCGAAAACATTTGAATGATGTTTTCAAACGAATCGGGAATTTTGGATTCCGGATCAAACCCGAAAAGTGCTCGTTCAATCAGAAGCAGATCAAATATCTCGGGTTCGTCATCGACAAAAATGGAAGACGACCGGATCCGTCAAAGATTAAGGCGATTGCAGAAATGCCCGTCCCTACCAATGTTTCGGAACTCCGATCATTTTTGGGAATGATCAATCATTACCAGCAGTTTGTCAAGAATATGCGATTTCTTCGACAACCATTGGACGAGCTACTGAAACAGGACGTGGCATGGGTCTGGTCAACGGACTGTCAAAATGCCTTCGACAAAGTGATTGAAGTGCTGAAGTCCGACCAACTCTTGACCCACTACGACCCGGAAAAGGACATCATTGTGTCTGCCGATGCCTCTGATTATGGGATTGGAGCAGTGATCTCCCATCGTTTTCCGGATGGCAGCTTAAAGGCAATTGCCCATGCATCATGCTCTTTGTCGCCTGCCGAAATGAACTACTCCCAAATTGAAAAAGAGGGTTTAGCTCTTGTCTTTGCAGTTCAGAAGTACCACAAATACCTTTTTGGAAGACACTTCATCCTGCAAACCGACCATAAGCCATTGTTGACCATTTTTGGTAACAAAAAGGGCATCAAAGCGTGTACAGCGAATCGCTTACAGCGCTGGTCACTCATTTTGAGATCGAGTACCAAAACACTGCAGATTTTGGTCAAGCCGATGCTCTTTCGCGCTTAATTGCAAAAGCGCCAGTGCCCGAAGATGAATTTATTGTGGCAACAATAACGGAAAGCCCTAATTTGGCAACAGTGAATGCCTTTACGGCACAATTTCCAATTGTCCACGGGGACATTGTCAACGCCACAAAATCCGATCATTTGCTTCAGGAAGTGAAGGGATTCGTCCTGAACCATTGGCCAAACAAAGCGGATATGTCAGAGGACATTATTCAATTCCATCGAAGGCGAGAAGCGCTGTCATTCGAAAACGGCTGCATCATGTACGCCGACCGGATTGTTGTCCCAGCATCGCTTCAAACGGAAGTGCTTAAAATGCTACATCGCGGACACCCCGGAATGAAGCGCATGAAGAGTCTCGCACGCCAGCATGTTTACTGGCCCGGAATTGATCAACAAATCGAAGATGTGGTGAGAAAATGTGAGCCTTGTACCACCGAAGCGAAGGCGCCAAAGAAAACGGAGCTGCATTCTTGGCCAAAAGCGGAAGGGCCATGGAAACGTGTCCACATGGACTACGCCGGTCCCTTCTTTGGAAAGATGTATCTGATCATTGTCGACGCGCACTCCAAATGGCCGGAAGTGTTCGAGATGCGTTCGACCGGATCAGCAGCAACAATTGAACAATTACGTTCACTGTGCGCTCGTTTTGGACTGCCGGAGACTTTGGTCACCGACAACGGCACCCAGTTTAGCTCCAACGAATTCAAGGAATTCGTCAAAGAAAATGGAATTAGCCACCTCTTCTCAGCGCCATACAATCCGATGTCAAATGGACAAGCGGAGCGTTTCGTCGACACCTTTAAGAGGGCATGTCGGAAACTGAAGAAAGAGGGCGCGCAAAATGTGGTGAACACATTTTTGACGTCATACCGGACGACGCCAAATGACGCTTTGCCCGACGGCAAAAGCCCTGCCGAGATTTTCCTTCTGCGAAAGCCTCGCACAACATTGGATTTGCTGAGAGCAAAACCTTCGGCACCATTGGTCAGAGACGAGGCGATGGAAAGACAATTTAATCGACGTTTTGGTGCCAAACCAAGAAAATTTTGTCTTGGCGACAAAGTTTTCACACGTCATCGCCAATCGCAATCATGGCGCGCTGGAATTGTCAGCCAGTGTCAGGGAGTCATTTACGAGGTAAGTTTCCCGAACGGCACTTCCAATCGATTCCACGCAAACCAAATGACGGCCCGTCACACGGATGATGACCATGGCAACGAAGAGTTGAACATTTTCAACGACGCCTTTGGTCTTCCGTTGGCACCGACGGATGGTCCCAACGAAGTAGCTCTGCCAGCTGATCAACAAGCGGCACCTGCACAGGAGACGGACGGAGCAAATGCCGAACGAAGCCCTGTTCGTGTCGATCGCCCCCAACGCAATCGACGTCCGCCTCAACGCTACTCTCCTAGTTGAGCCGGACTGATCACTGATCAACGGACTGATGGATGTGGACACTCTTTTTAAGGGGGGAGATGTTGGGAAGGGTACTCAATTGTCCCGCTTATTATTTAATTCCTTTCTATCTCTCCCTCCCACACTCTCTCTCTGTTTCCTCGTCCATAAATACCCCCGTCCCTTTGACCATCCGTTCATTCCCTCATTTATTTATTTGCTTGTGTTCATTCTCTCCCAATCGATACTGCCCCCATTTTCTCTTCTTTTATTTAATTGTGTCTTCGCCTAATTTGGAATAAATAAATATTTATTCATTGGTCAAGTGCAAGGCACAACAAAAACTAATTAATAAATATTTACAATTTTAATTTGAAATAATAAACAAAAGTTTATAGAATTATTTAAAAGCAACTGGATATACTCGTTTAAGATATTTACTATTGTATTTAATTAAAAATTAAGAATTCAAACTAAGAAAAAAGGCTAATAACAGAAATAATTGAAAATAATAATAATAATAATACTTAGAAAATTATTATAAAATTCATATGTGTTTTGTAATATAAAAATAAATAAATAAATGAACGATGAAAACATTTTCATACATTACAAATAAGAAAGATGGAATAAAAGAATAATATACGGAAGTAAAAAATTTTAAATTAAGGATTTAAAAATGATCAAATTCTTTAAACAAATTTAGTAATACTAAAGAAGCATGCCTGGGTTCGAGTTCGTGTGTCAAACAATTTAACATTTTTTGCGCAATATATGAATTTAATAATGCACTAAGGAATAAGAAAATCTAGAAACCCCACCAGTATTCATTTTCAACAACTGAGGAAATTAGCAAGAAAGCGAAGTAATTTATATTTAATTTATAAAGCTTTATTAAATATTTGACAAGTCTGTTAATAGAAATGATTCAATACTTAATCAGCCAAACAAAAAATATAGATATAAAAATTATTTTCTCGTTGCTTAAATTGCTAACACACATTACTTAATTTTTTGAAAGAATAACTAACACAAATATTTGCAAAATTTTCTACTAAAATTACTCATTAATATATTATTAAGAAAATAATGAATAATCAAAAAATGGTCATTTTCTCAAAACGCGAAAAATATAATCTATAAATAAATAAAGGGCCAAATTAAAATGAATTGATGATTTGAAACACTTATTCGACAAAAAAATATGTCCTTCTCGTTCTCGGACAAGGGATTAAAGCGATAGACAAAATTAGTTAACATTTAAATAAAAATAACAAAATATTAATGAAAATCATATTATTAAATCAAGGCATTTCAACAATGTAAAAACGAAAGAGAAAGAGGAGAAAGAGAAGGAAAGAGAGAAAAGAAGAGAAAGAGAGAGAAGAGAGAAAAGAGGAGAAAAAGAAGGAGAGAGAGAATAAAGGAAGAGAGAAGAGAGAAAAGAGGAAAGAGAGTGAAAGAGAGAGAGAGAAGAAAGGGAGAAAAGGAAGAGAGAGAAAAGTGGATAACGAGAATGAAAGAGTGAAAGAGGAGAGTGAGACAAAAAAAAACCGAAAGAGAGAGAGAAAAGAGAAGTAAGAGGTTGGGAGAGAAAGAGCTAGAGATAGAGAGAGAGAGAGAAGAGAGAAAGAAGAGAAAGAGAAGGAGAAAGTAAAGAGGAGAGTGAGACAAAAAAGCAGAGAGAGAGAGAAAAGTGAAGAAAGAGGCCGGGAGAGAAAGAGAGAGAGAGAGAGCTAGAGCTAGAGAGAGAAAAGAGAAGAAAGAGACTGGGAGAGAGAGATAGAGCTAGAGAGAAAGATAGAGAGAGAAGAGAGAAAGAAGAGAAAAAGAAGGAGAAAGTAAAGAGGAGAGTGAGACAAAAAAGCAGAGAAGAGAGAGAAAAGAGAAGAAAGAGGCCGGGAGAGAAAGAGAGAGAGAGAGAGCTAGAGCTAGAGAGAGAAAAGAGAAGAAAGAGACTGGAAGAGAGAGATAGAGCTAGAGAGAAAGAGAGAGAGAAAAGAGTTAGAGAAAAGAGGAGAGAGAAGGAGAGAGAGAGAGAAGAGAGAACGAAGAGAAGGAGAAAGATAAAGAGGAGAGAAAAGAGAAGAAATAGATTGGGATAGAGAGATAGAGCTAGAGAGAGAGAGAGAGAAAAAAGAGAGAGAAAAGAGGAGAGAGAAGGAAAGAAAGAGAAGAGAGAACGAAGAGAAGGAGAAAGATAAAGAGCAGAGAAAAGAGAAAAAGATACTGGGGGAGAGAGATAGAGTTAGAGAGAGAGAGAGAAAAAAAATAGAAAAAAGAGAAGAGATATTAAGAATCCCAACAAAATAAGCCCAAAAAAAGAAAATAATAATATTCCTTTAAATGCGATAGCAATCTATTAAATTGAATTCTCAAAAATATTTAGATATATAAGACTAAATTATCCAGAAATGTAAAAGCACCCAAAGTAAATTTTGTTTTCATGAGTCCAGTACACTTAAAATCTTTAAAGCTTTAAGCACAATAATAACTCTAAAAACTTCCGCCCTAATAATGACTGGGTTCGAAAACGAGGAAATAATTATTAAAAGATATAGACAAAAACATAAATTCAACATAAATTTTAAAAATTAAACTGACAAAGTCAGAAAATTTGCGATGTTTGTTTCATTAATTTTATTGAAAATAAATAAAGAAGAAAACATTAAACTTTATATTTATGTGAACAATAAGAAATTATAATTTGTTAAAACTAACAAAAAAAAATTATTATTATATTGAGCTATAAACAGCTGAAAATTTTATTATCAGATTATAATGAAATTGCTAAACTAAAGAAAAAATTTTAATTTTTCAAACAAGGCAATAAAAATTAATATTGGATCTGCTAAATAATCTAAAATATTTAATTATTTAACGAGACTTGGACTGAATTTTTTACAAAAATGGACCTTAACCGTTATAACAGACAACCTAAAGTGACGCATTGGAAGAACTCAGTTTCATGACACGTTGAGATCCACACTTTTAGCAACACCAATATTTTAGATAAAATATTTACATAAATAAATTAAAAATATTTCGAATTGAAAAAAAGATAATATAATTAGTAAATTATTTAGATAAATAAAAGAATATACGACAATAATAAAAAATACAAAATCATCAAAAAAAATAACTATGGATAAGTATTTGCAAATGGACAACTTTATTTGTTCAAGAAGGATCTTTTTATTGTTTAAAAAAATAAGCTCTATTAAAATACATTTAAAAATAGATATAAATTAATATTATCAATGAATTTTTAAAAAAATGATTATATTTAAGTAAAGAAAGGGTCAGGAAATTTCTGGAGTTGCAACGATAGTAATTTATAAATGCTTAAAAATTGAAAAGAAATAATAAAAAACACAGTACAATTAATTTTAAATCGAAAAATTATAAAATTATAAATTTCTCAATTGAAATTCTCGGACCATGATAATTAAATGATATATTTCTACATCAAATGTTATTATTAAAAACAAATTTTGATTTGTATAATAATTTTTATACTAAAAAGCAAATAACCAACTTTGGCTTGGTCAATTAAATTTAAAATTTAAACATTTACCTACAAAAAGAAATCATAATTATTTGGCTGATATTTTATTGTTTGTGAAAATATTTTTTAAAGCTTAAGGTTACACTCTCAACCAAAGAAGAAAATGATTGAGAATTTTCAAAATAAACACAAAACAAATATTAGCAATGTAATTTTTAAAAAAATGATTTTATAAGGAAGCGGAACTCCATTCAGTGAAAGTAAAGTTCACGACAATTGTTAATATTATTATTATTATTAAGTTTTTTCATAATACAAAAGACAAAAAAAAAGAAATGTTTTATATACAATAATAAATGAAAAACACTAAAAATTATAAACTTTAAATTTAATCTTTATAAAATTATGCTTGTATGTAAATACAAAATACTTGAAAATAAACCAATATGCCTTAATGTTGTTTAAAAATGTTTATTATTTATTCATTATTTAAAAAATACCCATTCAAAATATATCACTTAAATTTAAACAAAAAATCATTCTTATATTAAAAATCACTTTTGCACTTTTTGACTATAGTTTATTAAATTATTTATGCTTTTTCAAATTACTGGACGAAAAGTAGAAAACAAAAATTTAAAGTTCTAACGTTTAAAAATTCAATAAACACAACAAAATAATAAAAAAAATCCGTTAATACATAATTAAAAAATAAACATTTCGCGATCACAAATGACAAAAGCATAAAAATAAAAGAGAATTATAATTGATTTTTCAGAACGATGAATAGAAGAATAATATAAAAGAATAAAAATAATTATTAATTTTATGTTATTTTCCAAATATTTAACAAAGGATAAATTTTTAAATAAAAAACAAAACGGATAAATTTAATGTTTCCAATGATTAGTTTTGCGGTTTTCCGCTTATAACTTTTGAATTATGGAAATAGAAAAACTCAACAATCGAAATAGATCATAATATTTTAATATAATATTCAAGGAATTGCTAATAAGAAATGCGTTGAGTGAGACAGTGGTACCTAATCGGGTACGAGTAGTATCTTCTAATGCTTCCAGAGTGTAATTAAATAATCTAAAATAATAGCATATGTGAAATAAAAATATAATAATTAAAAAATACAACTATGATTCTCATAAATACAAGTTAAAATTTTAAAAAAACATAATAAAATGAAAATTAGACAATACAACTTTAAAAAATGATTTTTATAAGAAATAGAAAATCCATTCGCAACTCGAAGATTTCTTGGTCAATTAACTGTCACAGATAACATTTGAAATAGAATAAACAAAAATCATTATTATATCGTCAAATATGAAAAAAGATTCACTCATCAGTAGATATTGAATGTTAATTAGCCTCTTTAGCCGAAATGAAATTATTATATTTTAATGATTTTTAAGAAATAAATTTGAATAAAATGAAATAACTAATTTATAAATACAAAGCAGTAATAAATGCATGTAATAATTATGTGAAACAATAATATTTCTAATTAAATTTGCCTTTTTATAAACAATTACAGTCAAATAAAAAGAGCAATCATTTAAAAAAATTTAAAATCCATAAAAAATTGATTATGAAATTGATCTGCGGTGTAAATTAGCAAAAATCATCGAAGAGTCTTGAACACGTGTTAATAAATTTTTCTATTCATCTCAACAATATAAACACATTAATTCTATGAGAACGTTTAATTAAATATTTCTATATGCATAATGATCCAAAGTATTTCAAATTCTATTGTGTCGCTACAAATAAGAAAATTTTAACAGAAACCAAACCGATTTAAACAAAAAATAAAAAATAAAAATATCTTATAATATGAAAAAAGATTCACTCATCAGTAGATATTGAATGTTAATTAGCCTCTTTAGCCGAAATAAAATTATTATATTTTAATGATTTTTAAGAAATAAATTTGAATAAAATGAAATAACTAATTTATAAATACAAAGCAGTAATAAATGCATGTAATAATTATGTGAAACAATAATATTTCTAATTAATTTGCCTTTTTATAAACAATTACAGTCAAATAAAAAGAGCAATCATTTAAAAAAAATTTAAAATCCATAAAAAATTGATTATGAAATTGATCTGCGGTGTAAATTAGCAAAAATCATCGAAGAGTCTTGAACACGTGTTAATAAATTTTTCTATTTATCTCAACAATATAAACACATTAATTCTATGAGAACGTTTAATTAAATATTTCTATATGCATAATGACCCAAAGTATTTCAAATTCTATTGTGTCGCTACAAATAAGAAAATTTTAACAGAAACCAAACCGATTTAAACAAAAAATAAAAAATAAAAATATCTTACAAGAAGAGCAGTGATCGAAATTTCCAAACGTAATTATTTTTTCTTAACGACGCAAATTGAACAAACGTGGAAATTATCAGGCATTGGTCATGGAATAATAGGAATTTCGAAATATAAATATATTTTAATAAAAAATTTAACCGGAAAAAATTAAATTCACATTATAAATGAATTGATTCAAAAATGAAAATCAGATGCTAAAAATAAATGTGAATCTAAAATATTCAAATGCATTAAAATTAATTTCCAATAAACTAAATTACCGATTATTAAATGATCTTAAAAAAGTAATCAAATATTTTAAAATGGTGTTGTCAAAAATGAATAAACATTACAATTTATTTAATTAAATCCAATTATATTGAAAATTAATAACGAAGAAAGAGTTCAATTTAAAGTATGAATGTTCAGTGAATTATTATTAAAGCATTAAATTTTTTTATGTAAAATAGATAAAGAATAATTTATTGGACGGGAAAATAATAAATAAAATTAAATAAAATTTTTAAATAATAAATATATTTAATAATGAATAAAATAAATGAAGAACACGTGATGACAAACAAGCATACCAATTAAATAAAAATTTAGCACTAAAATTAGTCATCTAAAAATAGGAATAAACTGTTGATTGATTTGTGCTTAAAAAATATACATAATTAAAATAAAAATAGAGAAAAAGGATCACGATAATCTAAGTCAGAGCAACGAATGGACGCACATGAGTTTTAAATAACCTAAAGTATTTTTTCAATTACTTTAGTTCAAACACAAAAAAATAATAAGTGTTCAAATTGCTTACTCCCAATCCGTTTTCCAAACGATTTGACAAAAATCTTTCACTTAATTCTACCAAACCATTTTCTCTCACATTTCTGTTGTTCACGCTTGAACGAGAATTTACAACCGGTGCATTCATCGCCGTTCGCTCGTTTTGTTTGATTTCATCCACCACAATCACCACTGAGTTGCCGGTGTTCCTTGTCGCTGGCAACAATCTGTTTCTCAATTGCTGTTCCCCGCCAACATTTTCTTGCCGCGTTAGTGGTGGCGTTCTCACAAACATTTCCATTTAACCGTCTTGGTTCAATTCCAAAATCAATTAGACAATCTTCTCAATCTCTGAACAACTTTGGACAAATTTCAACAATAAAACTACATTTCTGTAAATTAATATAAATTAAAAAATTTTAACTATAATTTATAACTGACAACACACCAAAAAATTATTTAAAAATTTTAAATTTACTAAAAGACAACTCAAATTAAAATAGAAATTTTGTTTTGGTAATTTTATACCAAAAATTGTTATTCACAAATTTTAAAGCAAACAATATAATGAACATTTAGAATTGGTATACATATGTAACGGCTCACTCGGCATGAGTTTTATAAAAATAATAAGAAACATTTTTTTGAGCATGAGTTTTAAAAAATTACAAAATTTTTATTTAAATAAAAATATTCATTGGTAAGCTTTAAATAAATTTCATAACCAATATATAGATCGATTATTTAAAAATATTTATGAATAATTTTAAAATATAAAATTTAAAAATTGGAACTTTTTTTTGTTTATAGTGCCAAGAAAGATAAAAGCGCAATTATTTTGCCAAGGGTTTTGGGCCTGCGGGCGTGTGACGGACCTTTGCTTCGACATCATACGGTTTGTTTCATTCGAGATTTTATGTTGAATATTAAAAATCACCTTTATTTGATTATAGATATAAATTATAAAAATAAAATTTTAACGAAAGATACAAATATGGAAATTTAATACTAACTAAATAACCTAAAATAATAAACAGCTTTTGAGGAATTTAATAATATTATAAAAATTGTTTTTTTTACTGACTTTGCTATAGAAAACGCAATGAAAAAAAGTTATATATTAAACAAATAAAGAAAGAAAAACATAAATTTTGTGAGAAATTTATTTAAAGAAAATTTGCCGTATTCTAATAATACCCATTCAATATCATTCAAGCGCCAGCAACCAGATTAAAGAGAAAAAAACGTAGTTAAAAATAAAAATTAAAGGTAAGATAAACAATAATTGAAAAAATTGGAATATTATTATAAATTCACATGAATTACAATTTAAAAATGAAAAAAGCATGAAAATAAAGCAATTTCATCAAAAAATGGTTGCAAAAATATTAGATAATTTAAGGATTATCCAACAATTAATTATTGTGAATAAGCAATGTAAAATCACTCAAAATATATTTTTACTAATGGAGGAATCTACGATGCCGAATCAATATTAAATTAAAATTTTTACAAATACATAAAAACTATATGTTTCGTAATACAGAATGGGTACTGGTGGGTTCTTTTCGAATACACAAAGAATAAAGGGAAAATAGAAAATAATGTATGCAATGGTACAGAAAAAAATATAATATTAACAACAACTATATTTATAAACAAAACTATAATTAATAAATTAATTGAAAAGATCGTTTAAAAGAGCATTTATTATTAATCAAGAAAAAGAAAATATTGAAAAGCATAACCGGCGCATCACTCAAACACGAATTGTCCGCCAACGACACGGACAATGATGTGTATCGTTCAAATGTTTAATTTGGTTTTTGTCTACTCAGTTTAATTAAAAATTTTAAACTTTAAAATGAAAAAGCATGTTAAAGAAAGAATCAACATTATTTACGTTTTTTGGTTAAATTATGTTGCTGATTCATTACGAAGAGCTTGGAGGAGCAAAATAAAAGCTAATTATTGAAAAATTAATTTTGATATACCTATAATAATTATTTTTTATTGAGAAAACAAACAAAAATCATTCAGTTTGGAAAACTAAATAAATATATTGGAAAGAATAAGATAATTCTCTATTTTGATTCAAAATAAACAATTTAATCTTAAAAAGATTAAAAAATAAAATAATTAATTTAATCTTAAAACGATTAAAAAATAAAAATAATTTTTCAAAAATGAGTTAAAAATACAAATGCTTACTAAGAAGAATAAATGAAAGCATGCTATTCGACACGACAGGCAATTGAATACACTTTATTTATTGATAATATTAAGAATTTGCTATAATATTGCATTTTTTACATTGATTAACCATTAAAATTTGAAAAAATTAATAACATATTTAATTGAATGCAAATATTCTGGAAAAACCCCAAAGTATCAGAAAAAATTTATTTTAAATTTAATAACACAATAAAACAAACATTAAGCAAAAAACAACACAAAAGCTGATTCTTTAACTATAGCGAAAATTTAAAAATTAAATGCAAGGGGTTCTGGTTTCTTCAAAAAAAAAAGAATATTTTGCAAGAGAAAAATGAAGACTAATAAAATCTTAAATATATAATATTTAATTAATATCATAATGGTAAGAAAGTGAAAGGGAAAAAGTAACTGATAGATATAAATAAAAATATTGAGTTTTTTAGACAAAATAAATACAATGAAAAAAATAAATTGCTAAAAAAACAAATTAAAATTAAACTTAACATTTTTACGACCATAGAACTTCATAAAAAAAGGACTGAAAGCATAGGATTTTATATCTTACAATCATCCAATGCTTAATGCTTGGGAAATTTAAGTTCAAACTTTATGGATTTAATAAAAACATTTGTTTTTTTTTTAAATTTAGCAGAAAATAATAGAAATCTTTGGGCTATCTTTTAATATCAAGTGCGGGGTGAATTAATTTAAGTTAGAACAATTTTCATGCATTTAAACGGCTACCCGACATTTGAGGACCCGACATTTGAGGATCCCGACATTTGAGGACCCGACATTTGAGGATCCCGACATTTGAGGACACGACTTTTGAGGACCCGACATTTGAGGATATCCCGACATTTGAGGACCCGACTTTTGAGGACCCGACATTTGAGGAAATACACAATTTCAAAAAAAATAAATAGAAATTTTATTTTATATCATCATTAAAAGATGAAAATGCCTTTCGCGGGGGCCAACGGGAGCAAATGTGGCAAAAAGTGTCAGGGACAACCGATAATTCCAATCTTTCGTCTCCACGTACAGCGTATAACATCAGAATTCCAAGATCTGCTTTTGAATTTTTACTTTTCTTGTTGCCCTGAGTCTTGCAATTTTGGGCCTGTGTTCGAATAATTGTAATGGACGAGCGCATACTCCTTTCGGAAGGACTGACCCGTAAATATTGTGACTGGGCACAATCACCCGAGAGATAAAGCTGCTCTCGAGGTTATATCCTCCGTTTTGGAGTTATTTATACAGTCACGGCTTTCAAAAGAAGCGATCAAAGAAAATGCGCTTTTGACTTATAAGACTCATCAGTGTTCTGAAAAGAGAAGAGCGAATTGCGGCCGATAAGGTATGGCAGTATGAGTTGGACCCAACTCAAGGGATAAGAATTCGAGAACGGAAAAAACTTACAGAGACAATGATTTGGTTATACGGAATTTGGTTCAAGGTTTTGATTCGATTGAGAACACAAATGAGGATGAAATCCTTAGTCATCTCAGATATTTGCACTACCGACTTATGCGCAATGATTTTGAAAACTGGCATGATCTAGAAAACGAATAGTTTTATATTTGATCCCGTTGTTTCTTGGAAAGGCTTTTTCTTTTTTTCTAATGATATAAAATAAAATTTCTATTTATTTTTTTTGAAATTGTGTATGTCCTCAAATGTCGGGTCCTCAAAAGTCGTGTCCTCAAATGTCGGGTCCTCAAATGTCGGGTCCTCAAATGTCGGGATCCTCAAATGTCGGGTCCTCAAATGTCGGGTCCTCAAATGTCAAATCCTCAAATGTCGCAGCACGATTTATAACGATCTTACATTTTTGGATGACCATAAAAATATGACACTATTTTCCTTCATAACTTTTTTTTAACCATCAATTTTAATTTTGTTTTAGATAGCCCAAAAATTTCTCCATTATGCTGCGAAATTTAAAAAATTTATTGAGCTTCAAAAAAGTTAGAGTCAAAATTGTTGAATCCAAATTTTTCGGAATTTTTTTGTTATAACTTTTTGTAAATTTCTACTAATTTTTTAAATATTACATACATAGTAGAGGATACTTTGAGTTTTCGCTAAATACTAATTTTCATTAATTGGACTAAGCTTAAGCTAAATTCTAATTAATTAATTAGCAAATATAAATTTAATTATTACAAACACCCATATTTTTGTCGCTTCGTCATAGCATCTTAAAATAGATTAGTCAAAATAAAGGAACAAGTTCAAATTATAATTTTTTTTAAATGATTCAATTAATAAAACAATGCGGTAAACAAACCTAAAAAAATTAATAAAATGACATAAAGAAATAAGTGAAACAAAAATAATTAAATTAGAAAGTTTGATAAAATTTTACATTAATAAATTTTTGACTCTCAATTGGACTTCAAAGTCAGAATTTTTGAAAAAATTTATTTAAAATATAATAATAATTTAGTAATATAATAATTGATGAAAATATGGATTATAATAAACAAAGAAAAATAAAATAATGAACGATAAAAATCAAAAAACAATCTAAGAACAAACATCAAATAAAAATATTTTAATGAAACAAAGAAATAAAGAAAGATATAAAATTTTTAGTTCTTCTAATTTGTTAAAATTTTAATATTATTAAAATAAACGAAATAAAATATATAGAATTTAATAAATATAAGAATAAATATTATTGTGAATGTTGCTTTATCTCTACATAATGTTGAAAGAGAAGCCACACAACGCGAGTTTTATTTAAATTATTATAATTAAAGTAAGTTTTTTATATTTATGCAAAGATAGATCGCAAAACGTACAGGAGGTGCCTCTACAAGATAAAACCAAATTTAAAGCAAATAACTTAAAAGTTATAATTAAAAAATTAGTCCTAATGAGTTTGAAAAGGATTTATTTCTAGTGTCCTATGTACACTGACGAATGACTGAATATGAATATTCGAAAAGAGAAAATATTTATAAAAAATCAAAAATGCAAAAGTTATCTAAGACCATTAAAAATTTCATTCAAAAATAATAAAAGAAGTAAATAAAAATTAAAAAATTGACAAAACATATTAAATAATTCAAATTTATTGTCTATTTTTTTAAATGTTATCATCTTTATTCATGAATAATTAATATTTAAATATTTTACCTTAAAAAGACATTTTATATAATTTCAAATAGATGAAAAATTAATTTTCTTAGCATAAATTTGAAGCTATCATTTATTTATGCTGAAATTAAAGGATTAAATAACTTTTAAATAAAATGCCTAAATATTAATAAATATGATTTCTAAAATATGCAATAGCAATGATGAGCAATACCTAAAAAGAGGAAACCAAGATAATTTCTAAAGTATTAATTCATAATTAGTTTTACATTCAATAAATAATCATTTAATTGAAAACTATAATTCATCAATTTAGATATAAAAACTTTTCTTTTAATTGTAATTAAATTTAAAATATGAAAAAATTATATGACAACAAATCGAATTTTATTTAATAGAATTTAACTATTATTTAAACTTTTACTGATAAAATTTTACCAATATTCATCTAAGTTCTCTGTAGTGTGTTCATCGACATCTTGAACAAACCCCAGAGATCAAGCAATTTCCAATTAAATTTTTTTTCCATTGCTATAACGTAAATGTGAGTAAAATCTTGGAAATTTAATTTTAAATTTAAAAATAATTATAAAGGTTTCGGATTTCGTTTGATCTAGGTAAATTACCTAATTAATTGCTTTTATTAAACAAATTATTTTTTATTTAGTTATCTTTGCAAATATATTTGTTGTTTTCTTGCCACCTATTTGCATTGAAAGTTCTTCTTACATTTAATTAATCTTGACGCCATCACTTAGAATTATATTTTCATAACTTTTGTGTTCTATTTAGATTTATATCAATTTATTCATAATTATAATTTCAATAAAAAATTTGAATTTTTAAATAAAAGAATAAATTATTTAAATATAATTTTATAAAGAATTTAATTTAATTTTCATTATTGATTCTATTCGGCTTCAATGGATGACTAGACATTCTTTATTATTTTAATTATATAACTTCTTTTGGTAAATTTTTTTTGAATGCATTTGGTTGATTAGTTTTTATATTTTATTAATTAAATTATTTCTCATTAATGATATAAAACCCTAACATTTTCACATGGAGAATATAGTGTGTATTTCAATTTCATCAATTTTGAAAAACAAACTGACTTTACATGCAAATAATTTTGGAAAAATAAGTTTTAATCATGAATATATTTTTAAAATTAAGTTACCACTTTGCCAAATTAATTAAAAATATTTTTTTTTCAACAGACATTTAACATAATAATTGGACATGGCCTTTTCTTATCAATGTTTTTATTTTAATTAAGGTTGTTCGTGGATTCAAATTTGCTTGAAACTAATTGAGCTATTATTGTTATAATTAATTCTATGTAATTATCAGGGTTTTTTTTATGAATCGCGAAATATTTAAATAAAATATGAATAAAAAACACTAAAATATGTATGAAATATGTACAAAAATCCAGAAATATGTCACAAATTGTCATAAAATGACCTAAATAGGCTTAGAATCATCTTTTAGTATTTAAAAATTAATTTATGATATCCCATTTCAAAAAAAAAATTTTATTTTGGAGCACATTTTCAAAAAAATTTTACTTTTCACAAAAAATCTGCAAATTCTCAAAATTTTTGAAAAAATTGTTTGAATATTTTTGGGGGCATTTAATAAAAAATGTTCCTTAAAAATTCTCAAAAAATGCAAAATTTGTACGAAAAAATGGGAAAAAATCCAAATATGTACATATGTAATATGTAGAAAAATCACAAAATATGTAAATAAAAGTCTCAATTTTTGTTCGCAAACGCAAAAAAGAAAGTGTTTTTCTTATTAATTAGGCTATGATGAATCCAGGAAAAAACATGTATTTACATAATTTTATATTTATTTTGAAATCAATTTTTATTCATATTAAGATTAGTAATTTGTTTCATTTTTGATAAAAATTTAATCTTTATATTTTAATTTTTGTTTATTTAACATTTTTAAACATATTTTTTAAATAGATGATATATTTTTAAATTTCATTTTTATTTAAATTAAATACGAGAGCGGAAATACTTTTATAATTAATTATATTTTCATTTTTTATAGATTTACAAAACTTTGTCTAACTGAACAGCCTTCATAATTCCAATATTCATATTTTAATTTAAATTCTATAATGAAAAAATAATCTCAAAATTTCTGACTTTTTCATTTTAATTTTTTAAATATTTTTCTGTAGAATATTTATTTTGTCTATATCTTTTAATTATTTCCTAATTTTCCAACTCATTCAATATTACTGAAGTTTTCTGATTTCCTGAAGTTTTTTCTAACATGCATTCTGTTGAATTAACTTTACTTCATAATGCATTTGATTCTCGGCATCACTTTATCTTAAATTTTTTTTATCTTTTGCTGGGTTTTGAGGTTTTTTCATTATAAATATTCAAATTTTTACAGTGCCTTTTTGTACTTATTTGTTTTATAAAAAAATTTAATAGTATTCTGATGTTATATTAACTGACCGATCACCACCGAGGCATGGCTCGCGATCCGCTCAGTTTTATCTCGTTCTCGCATCAGCAAAGTGTTCCACTTCTGATCAAGCCTGTGCTCAATTTCATTCAGTTGTTGTCGAAAATGCTTCTCATATCTTTTTCCAACTTTTCCGCCTGTAGCTCGGTTTCCCCTTTTGCACCGTTTTCAATTTTCCGAACCCGCTCTTCCAGGACATTTGTTTTTCCGAAAGCAGCTGCTTCATCTGCGTGAAATTGCTAAGTAATTACTCTGATATTTAATTCAGACATAATTATATTCTTGGAATTTAATGAAGTTTATTAATTTAATTAGTTTTGAATTATATTGATATGTTATAGTTTCAAAGTCCCCAATTTAGCTATAAGGCCGGGCATTTATCAATAAACCACCATTTCTGATGTAATTTGTCCTTTTTTCTATTAGAGTATTATATTAATTTTCAGGCTTCTAGTATCACAAGGAAATTTATATTTTTTACTTCTTGAATGGCGAAAGTCCTTGTCCAGATTTTGAATTAAAATTTTTATTTTGCTTATCTTAAATTTTTCTTTAACTCTTTTATTCTGCTATTAACTCATATTCTCTTTAGTGGAATATGTTGGTTTGTGTTATTAAAATTTTTACTTTTTATGCCTATTATTTTAATTATAATGAATATTAATAAAAGAACATATGGTCGCCCATTTTACTTTTTGCCATGTTTGTTTGCCATTCTTGTGAAATTAATTTATTTTAATTTATTTTCTTTTTTATATCATTTTTATACCTCGAGTTCAATTATTTTCCTCTTCTAACAAAGTATTCTGATTTGTTTATACTTATATTTATTTTTGACAAATTTAGTGAAATTAAAATCTTTCAGGATGTTTTTATGGTTAAGGTTTTAATTTAGATATGTACATATTTAATCGTACTATAAATAGTTTATTTTATTTCGTTATTTAGATTTATTTTCAATGTTTTATAATATTATTAAATCATTTTTGTTTTATAATGAATAAATTCTATTTTGTATTGGAATAATTTTACCACAAAAAAAACAATTCTTAAGCACTTAGCATGGAAAAAGGCTGCAATGAGTAATTTTTTGACTTTACAATAATGTTTTTATACCAAAGGAATCAATTCCTTGGCATTTTGGCAAGGAAAAAAAGCTTGGCATTGCCTGAGGATAATCAAAAATATAATTGTTCAAAAATATTGCGAAAGCACATCATTTGGCTTGGCTTTGCATTTAATACAATACCTATCCCTTCCCTATTCCACTTCATTTTTCTATTATTTTCTTCTCATTTAAAATTTTCTCCACCTGATATTTTTGGCTTAAGTTTGCAAGACAAAAATGATATGATAAAATCAGCGCTTCACTTTTTGATTAAATTCGATACTCGAAAATATTTTTATTCGCCTATAAAATTTGAAAAAGTTTTAAGTTGATTTAACAAAAAAACATAAAATAATATTTTATATAATCGCCTTTTGTACTTTTTTGGCTATAAATTTTTAATTTTTTTTGTTAAGCCTTTTATTCGCTATGACTGTATTCCCAAAAATGTGAATTAAGCACATAAAAGAAAGCTTAAAAACAAATATTGGTATTTTTTGTTATGCTGCACAAATTCAAAAAATAATAATTATTCTTACAAAGTGAAAACAATTGAAAAATGATATTTACTTTGTTATATGAAATAAACAATAATAAAACAATTGATAAAAGTATCTAATATTCTATAAATTGTTTAAATAAAATTTTACAAATGCGACAAAATCCTTGTTGCTGGATTTCATACACAAATAAATTTAAAAAATAATTTATGTATATATTAATCAGGGTATATTTACATATAAAATCCCTTCCAATGGAAGAGCTACAATGTCATAAACAAACACCCTATCGGCCATGAATTCTCATAATTAGGTATTATTTAATATTAATTTTGCATATTATATAATTTGTATTTCCTTAAATGATTAAAAATAGTTAATTTCTCTTTTGCTTATAAACCAAACTGAATGAGACAAAAAAAATTTTAATTTAATTAAATTTTGAATTTCTATTCACTAATTATATGCATTAATTTTGTTAAATGTCTTGTCTCGCTACTCGGTGTTCTATTCGTTTGATATTAGGGTTAATCATTTCAACAAAAGTGTTTTACTTTTTTTTCTTTGTTTTTGGTACCATTTTATTAATTTTTTTTATATAATGTCAATTTTTGTGTTAGTTATATTTTATGGAAATCTCAGGCTTTCTAAAGTTTATTTCCTACTATTTTTAGGTTGATATTTATGTGTAAGTGATGTTGAAATGATAGAAAGAAATAAATAAATTCTTTCTTGTCAACTATCTCTTGTGCCTGCTACTCTGGTTTGTGTGCTTATGTGTATTTAAGTTTATTAAATAAATAATTGCGTAAAAATCATTTACATGTAAATGAAAAATAAAGTATTTGCATCACATTTTCATTTTATCAACGGCAGAAATTTTTTTTCAATACTTTTTTTGTTGTATTTATTTTCATGGTGCAGAATAAAAATAAGATAATTTCAGATGGTTATTACCAAACGTTTTTTCAATGCTCTCACACTGAAATTATAGCTTTTTATTTTTCTATTTAAATGATGAGTAAATAATTTTCTTTTTATTTTTAAATTAATTGATTTTTTTAAGTTTGTACACAAAAAGCATTCATTAGTGCTTTATATATCGGTGATGCTCAAACCTCGCATTTTTTTACTTAAAATGAAGTATTATCTTTTTATTTGCTAATACAAAGCCAAATTCGTGATAAATTTAATATTATTTTTTTTCACAAAATATATCTGTATTTTTTATGCTCTTAGAATTATTAATATTTTCTTTGTTATTAATAAACTATCTTTTCATATCCAAATTGTGGCTGTTTAAATTTATCTATTATAATGTTCCATACCAACTTGATACAGTCATTTTTACGTTTTGAAACGCATTACCATAAAAAATGAAAAAAAAAATTATTTTTCATTTATTTACATTTATTTTCACTTGAGTTACTTCAAAATTTGTCTTATAATTTATTGATTTTTTATTTACTATTATTTCCACATAAAAATATTTCTAATTACGAATACATATCTATTATTACAATTCACTTTTCTAAAATATATTTCTAATTAAGAAAACATATCTATTTATTATTTCATATAAATTTCAATCAAGTATTTTTTTCTTTAAGTTATTTTTTAGGTTTTTATTTTGTTGTTATAAAAATATACAGTAAATTCTAGTTTACTATATCA
>SIJG01000123.1:168387-238449 GCA_023374025.1 Heterodera schachtii
TTTTAATTATTTCAAATAAAATTAAACCAATGATCTGATGACATATAATTCTTAAAAGTAAGAATGAATTTAAAATTAAAAAACGATACTTTATGAAAATTCTAAATGCTATGACATGAATATATAAAAGAATTAGATTTGAAAAGTTAAATTACCTTAATGCATTGAAGAAAAAAGAGGAAATAATTCTTTAATTGAACAATGCGAGAATTAAAATGAAGCAAAAATGCAAAATTTATATGTAAATGGGTAATTTAATATATTTGCAATTATTTAAACATTTTAAAGAATTAAAGGCTTAAAAATGGTGAAATATATTTAATAAAAGCATCATGCGTGACACAGGACTAACTGTTTACATAAAAATAAATAAATCCGCATGGAAAATATAAAGTAACGAATACTTAATTTTATTTTTGCTCAAATTTATATATTTAAAAATAAAGAAAGAAAAATTTATTCATTTAGCTAAAATATTATAATATAATCAAGTAAGTTGCCTCCCACGAATTAGTAAAAATGATATATCAAAAAAATTTTAAAAGTCTAATTGTTTGTAATAAAAAAAAAGTTTATATGATAAAATACACGAAGGTCGTAATTTAAGGATTTTTAACGAGTTAGGAAATTTATAGTAAGAAAAAAAGGGAACTGACAAATATTATCTTTCGCTTTCGCGTTTCGCATTTTGGCGCGAAACGCGAATATTACATCCCTAAGAATGAGGGATGAAATTCCTCAAAAATTTTCAAAATTTCTTCCGAAAATTGCATAATTTGATCATTTTTTAGTGAAAATCTATTAACAAATTGTATTAAAAATTTTCCCGGAGGCGCCTACCGGCGCCGCCAGCGCCCTCCCCAAATTTTTTTTTTGGGAAAAACGCGCCGCAAAAAAGCTTTTATTTATTTTTTAAATTTGAAATAGAATTTAAAAAAACCAAAAATAAATAATTTAATAAAAAATTATAGCTATAAGAGCTTATCAAAAAATCCTAAATAGAATTTAAAAAACTTTTTGGTGCAGAAAAAATAAATAATTACATTAATTTAATGCTGAAAAATAAAAAAAATAAAATTATTTTAAAAATGATTGGTTATTTTTCAATTGTAAATGAAATTATTAAATACCGATATGTTAGTTTTTTTTAAATAAAGACAAATATTAACCAGAAAATTTTACCAAAAAATAATATGGTGTAAAAATTTTTTTATTAAAAAAATAAAAAATAAAAAGCATTAGATTTTTTTCGAAATGTTTAAATTATTTATTTTAAATCTATAATTGAATAATTAAGCCATTTAGTTTGGAATGAAGAATAAGACAAAATTAAGTTATATGAAACAAAATTAAGTTATATGAAAGGAATTAACCGAAGCAATATCATTTGGGTTATAAACAAAATTTTAAAATCAATCCAAATAAATTCTGAAACACAATCGAAATATTTAAAGTGCAAAACAATAATATATAGTAAATATATCAGATCAAAACAAGGAAGAACAACTTAAATAATAAAATTAATAGAAGTTAGATGAATCATCAAAAATATTTAAGTAATTTAAAATATAAAGATAATAAGTATAAAATTCTATGATTTGGAAAAAGGAAATGTTTTTTATTGAACAAATCCACAAATAAACGTTAGAATTGATAAATATTTACATCTTTCAAATTAAGTAATGCAAAATGGTAATACTTTTTACCAATTAAAAAAACCAACAAATATAAGATAAAAGCATAATAAAATTATTTAATAAAAAGTCAACAACGCAAATGCAATGGGAAGAAACCTTTATCTAAAAGACGAAGTCGTACTCGAGAAATATTTAGTAAATATTTTATGTTTTATTCTACAAACTTAACTAAATTTTATTTCGATAAAGAGAGAAAAATAAATTTGTGATTAAAAATTTAACCAAAGATAGCAACCGAAAGAAAAAGTATAAATATAAAGCATACAATATTTTGATAGGCAAAATTCGAAATTTGCGTTAATGGACCTAATTTAAATTAATAACCTAATGAAATGTTAGAAATAAGGCATACTGTTGGCTGAAAAAAACGAAATCGTCTGGCTGGAAAAATAAAGGATTAAGCAATAAGGAGAATATTATGTGATAGCGAGAAATTAAATAATTAGTTCCAAATTTATAAACTTAACAATCAAAAATAATAAATAGACAATCAAATTAAAGCAAAAAAATAATAGAAATTATAAAAAATTGACCCTCTATTGCGATTCAAAGAAATAGGCTCAAAGTGATGCGATGTGAGGAAGCAAGAGAATTGAGCCAAAAGTTAAAGAAAATTTCAAAATTATTAATAAAATATTTACTGAGTATATTCAGCAAGATTAAAAAATAAATATTTCAAGTGTTTGAATAAATAAAAATTTAATCAAAAATTAAAAAAATAAATTTGAAATATAAATAAACATATGACCAGTTGTTGATTTCTCCTAAAAAATTTATAATCATAAAATAACAAAAAATATAAGGCAGTAAATGCTTAATAATTAACATAAGCTCAAGACGATATTCATTTAGATGAAAATAAATACAAACAAGTGTAAACATTTTAAGAAATTTTTCAAAAATGAACTAATTTTACAAAATCAAAAAAAACTAGTCACTACTCAAAAAAATCAGAATTTTCTGATAATGGGCCAATCCTCCCCTTCCGCCTTTTAGGAGTTTTTCGGAGTCATTATCATGAATATGACATCCATTTCGCCTAATTTCGAACAAGGACACAAATTCGAACAAAAATTCGAAATTTAAATTTATTGCAAAATTTTGCTTTTATGTAACAAAATGATACGAAAGTCTCTTGTGACTTTTATAATATTAGCATGTCTTTCAGTTTTATTCATGTAAATAACCATATTTCGCTGTTTTTTATGTAATGAAGTTGCATAAATGTGAATTTTGAAAAACATGTCTATTTTATGTTCTAAATCGGGTCCGGGGTTCGAAATTGGGCGAAATGGATGTCTGTCTGATTCGCGCTCATTGTCAGCGACCCCAAGAATCTCTAAAGAACATATTCACATGACCACTAAAGAGGTTGTTTAACATAAATTATTACCAAAAGTTTTGAAATAATTTAGAAAACAGTACCTTTTGTGATAAAAAAGCCGACTGTACTAAAAAGTCGTTGATAATAGCAATTAAAACATTAAATTATAGTAAAAACTTCAATCTTCAACTGCACAAAAAAAGCATTTTTTTTTTTGATTAAATTGACTTCAGATTCAAGTAAAGGGTTGACGACATTAATCTCATTATAAAATAAAAATTAAATATTATTACGCAATATTTTAGAATGAAAATAAACAAATCGATGTATTAAAATTTAAATTATGGCAGAAGAATTTCACTTATGCTGAACGTATGCCACGAATGTGTGGTAATAATATTCAACTTTTTTAAATTTATTTTAGACTTACAATTTTCCCTTTACATTCAAATTCATTATAAAATAAAAAATTTAATATTTTAAGAACAATTAAACAAAACATTTAAAATATAAAAAATTATACACCAAAAAAACTATTGCAATATACAATATTTTAATAAAATAGTTTACTCCAGGTTTTGATTTGATTTCCAAAAAGTAAATAAAAACAAATCAATTAGATTAAAAACAAATTATTGATAAATTCATTTATCCTTAATCATAATAATAAAATAACAACAAAATCCACTACCTTTTTATGCATCGAAAAAATTAATAAATATAAGAAAATATTTTAATTGTAAAAAAATTATGTAAATGTCTAAAATATAAATTAAAACTTGGGTAGACATATTGCTAGCTAAAACAACATACAAAACTTTTTGAAATATGTTCAAAAGGTAAATGCAATTATTGTAATAAAATAAAAACAATTTATTTGATAGATATGAATTATTCTATAAATAAAATAAATCTAACAAAAATTTAATTTTTATTGGAAATGCAACTTTTTATATTAAATAAATTTTTTTCATTTACCTGTCAACGATTTTTAATATTATGAAACAAAAATTATTTAAAATTAATTTTATTATTTTTTCTTTGAATGCGCTAATGCAAGTCGTAAACACAATTATTTAAAAAGGAAATTAATAATATAATTGTTAATTATTCTAAAAACTAATGGTATATATAAAAATAAAAATTAATGAATAAATATCTAAAAAAATAAATTTAACAGCTTTTTGAAGAAAGAGAATCTGCGAAAAAATATGAAGCAAAAAAACTCAAGAATCTTTTGTAAAAAATTCAGAATGAATTTATTGTATGTGATATACAAGCCACAAATTAAAATACAAGCAATTCTAAGTTGTAAAAATGAAAATAAAAAATAAGACGTCAGAAATTTTTAAACCTAAAGTAAAAATTTAAATTTTATTAACATAATTAATAAAAAAATAATGACAATTTCTAGAAAAGGAAACTACAAGAAACAAAAATAATTGTTTTAATTTCATTAAAAAGTTAATATAAAAGAATGTAATTTGAAATAAAGTGATTAAATTGCATCTTTTTTTGTTTAAAAAAAATTAAAAATCCTTCTGAAAACTTAGTAATTGAGTCAAACACAAGAGTTAAATATTAAAAACATACAAAAATAATATTACCGTGCAATTTAAAAAATGCTTAAATAAAGAAGGGAAAGCCATTAACGTGTGAGTTTTTGACAAACAGAGTAATCTCATCGATAGGATTAAGCAAATAATTAAAACTAAGATAAGTACATTTTTTTAAAATAAACTATTTAATTAAAACTAATAATTAAAATATTTTGAATGAAATTAATTATTCTAAATATTCCGTCCTAGCTTATGAAACAATCCAAACTCAGAAACCCACAATCCGACGTACAATTCACTTGCGCAAGAGAAGAATTGAAACTAACTTAACTATTAAAAATTTTATAAATATACTACATATTCACAATTCCATGTGAATCGATGAATGGTTATTCCAGTGGGTCGGATACAATAATTTGTCTACATGGAATCTGTAAACAAACAATTATTTGGGCTTGAAGCAATTAATCTAAAAATTAAACTAGATCAAACAAAAAAGAATAATCACAAAATAACTAACCCTTTAATAAAGGAGCTGATTTATAGCTTAATAAAAGCAAAAAATTAAAAAATATCCTTTTTTAAATAGAATTTAACTATATAGTTTTTTTAATAAAAACTTGTACAAATATTGTAATGGAACCAGCTAACCATATAATAAGATTATCTCGAGCAAGAACGGGAGCCAATAAAGCCCTAAATTTATTGCATCACAACAAGTAAAGCCTTACAAATGAAGAAAGAAAAAGCTATTGATTGATTTTCAAATTAAAAAATATTTAAAAAGCGGATTTTAATTTTTTCATTAAAATACTATAATTACGTAATTTAAATGGAGAAGAAAGTGAAAATTTTATTTAAAATTTAATAAGTTGGTGATTATGAACAAAAGATATTATATTTAAATAATGAAAAATTACAAAAATAATTTCATAAAAATTATAAATAAAAATGCAAATGATTCATAACAATTTTATATCGTTGAGTTGAAAAATAATATTTTTATATTTACTTTATAAAAACTGACGCTGGAAATAACACGAGAATTTTAAAATTAATTAAAAATAATAAGTAAATAAAAATGTTGCAACAATATATTGTAAAATTTATTATTTATACCCGAGTGGTTATATATAAGTTGAAGGATAACAATTTCACCAAATTTACTTGGAATTGGGTGATAAGGCAAGTACAGATAATCAAAATTTAAATTTTTTTTTACCGGGTTGCATAGGAAAATAAATGATGCGAAAAAAGTAGAAAAAATAACTAAACTGAATACCAAAGTTAATATAAATCTAAATCATCGTCAAAATACGTGGAATATTTTGTGGGAAAATTCAAAAAGAAAAAATCAACGGGCTTGTAGCAAGAAGATGAGAGCTGTAAAAAAATAATAGCAAAATCGCGCTTTAAATATTAATAATAATTGAAAGAAAATAATATACAAAAAAATATGCTGTTTTTTATCATAAATATAAAAGTGAATAGGAAATAAAAAAATTATCTCTGATTATTTAAATAAAAACATTAATTACCACCAATCTTTCATATAATAACATCTATCTCCAGCCTGAATCAGAAAAGAAATATTAGATTCAAGGTAATATGAATGATTTTTAATAGAATTTCTAATAACCACGTAAAAAGATAATAATTAATTAAATAAAACTACAAAAAAGAAATATATTTAGCAATATTAATATATTAGTTCAAATATTACTTTTTTAAAAAATATGAGTAAAAGTTTACAAAACACTCGGACTACTTACAAGAAAAAGAGAAAAATATGGATTGTGATAATGAGAAAATGACACCGTCACACTTGAAATGTAAATTATATTAAATCAATCAAAACCGTAAGACTTTTCCCAACATTTTTCACAATTGATATAATCGAATTTTATTCATTTTATATTATCCAACTTCTAAATTAAAAGAATTAAATTTTTTTGAAAAAAATAATTTTATTATCCAACTCATAATGTAAAATGAATTTTTTAAAATTGATCAATAATGTAAAAAAAATCAAAAAAATTATCTGTGAAAAAAAAATTTTCCATTATAAACATCAGCGTCAATTTGCCCACGTGCGCTTCCAATCTTTCCTCCTTTCTTTGTTGACTGTCCCGCTTTTGTCGCCATGTACGATTCCGGCACTGAAATGGGAATAAATATTAGAAAACGTAAAAAAATGAAAACGCATAATCTATTTTATTGGCAGTCGAGAGTGCCTGCACTCAATCGTCCTCTACCATTCATCAATTATTTTTTTTGGGGGGGGGGGGGGAGAGAGTGCATGGCATTTCATCGCCTCCCACCGCTTCGACCAATTTTAGGGGAGGCGAGAGTGCCAAGCACTCTATCCCCTCCCCTTCGACCATTTTTGGGGGGGGGGGGGAGGCGAGAGTGCTTGGCACTCAATCCCCTCCCCTTAGACCAATTTTTAGGGGTCTGCATGGGAGTGACAGGCCCTCACCATGAGACAGACTTTGGAATCCCTTAGGCCCCTTTCCAAAAACTTCAACTTATCTTCTTTTTTTTGGCCAGGTTTGAGTGCCAACTGAGATTGAGCCGGGCACATTTTCAGAATCGTCGTCGTCGTCACATCAATGTAATTACTCACCGGTTTCTCCCACATCGTGTAATTTTGCTGCTGTTGATCCGTTTTGTCGCCCTCAAATTGTTGCGTCGTTTGCGCTCCCTCTTGCACTTCACGCAGTTTTGTTGTTGAGGTTGAACACATATTGGCCAACTGTAAAAAAAACATTATAAAATTTAAGATCATTCACGCCCTAAAAAATTCTCTTAACACTCGCAAAAATGTTAAATTATAATTCCCTATTTTTTTTGTGACCCCCCGCCCCCCCCCTTGAAATCGTTGGCGTTTAAACAAAAACCCTCATTGGTAAACCAAAAATTTCTCACCGGCTTCTCCAACACCCTGTCATTTTGCTTCTGCTGTTCGTCCGTTTTGTCGCTCACGATTTGCGGCGTCGTTCGCGCTCCGTCCTTCTCTGCTCTTATTTCCACATCCATCAAAAAGTCGTCCAACGTGATTTTGACCCTTTTGAGGTTCGCAACCGAGGTGCCGCTTTTGTCCGCATTGTCAGTGATCAATCGCTTGCCGACCACAGCCTTTTGGGCTTCATCATCATTGTGGAAAAGCGGCGAAAGAGGACGATGCTAAAAAAAACAACAAAAAACTTTTATTTATCATTTTTTGCAAAAGCACATGAAAATTGTCTTTTTCAGACCCATCCCCCCCTATGTTTTTCGTCGCACCACAATGTCCTCATCAAATTTGGTGTTGAGTTTTGCTCCTCCCAGCACCGCCCGTTCCACTTGCAAAAACAAGTCGTCCAGCTCATTTCTTTTTTCCTAAATTAGAGAGGGAAAAAATTAAAATGTAAATTTTCAATTCATGCTGCCCAAAAAAAAGCCCTTTAATTTTTTATTAAAAATATTATTGGACTGATTCCTGCTGCTGTTATCGATGCTAAAAAAAACTTTTTGACCCTAATTTACCCGTATTTTTACCACTCCCCCCTCCACCTTACTGTTCAAATTTTCGTCTTCCATCTCAGAAGCATCAGGCTATGAAAAAACACAAAAAATTACAAATTTTTAAATTTTATGAAAAATCATTTTGGGAAAATTTACCAATATTGAACTTGTAGTGGCAGCGCGTTGGCGCCGTACATTTGTGGGTGGGAGACGAACCGACTGGCGACGAACTTTAGTAGCTGAACGGTGCGACTGAAAATGGAAAAAAAAATGATTAAAAAAGTTAAAGATTTTTTAAAAATTAGCTTTTTGGGCAGAAATACTGTGACAGGCGACCTGGAACGCTGCTCGCTTTTTTATTAAACGCAAATTTTTGGCAATTTCGTCAATTTTTTTCATTGTAAAAAAACTTAAAAGGGAAAGGGGAAGCCAAATGTTCGTATGATGTAAAAAAAAAGAGAAAAAATGAAAATGGGGAACTCATACTCACCAGAAATCAATCCCCCCCCCCCTCTTCAAGTCACTCTCCATTCACCATAAGCGAGTGGACCCCCTCCCCCCAGCCATTGAGGTCACTCCGTTTTAACGGACGCCAAACAATTGCTCCGAGTGGCCATCCCTCCCTCACCGCGCGTCATTCAACGAAAGGACGCCATTTTGGCTTCTTATGCTCTCAAATCCCACCCGGCACTCTTATCTCTCATCCCCTGTCTCTCTCTCCTCTCTCTCACTTTATCTCTCATCCACCTCCCACCACCACAGCGCTGCTGCATGCCGCCCCCCCCCCTCACCAATAATCACCCAAAAAACAACTTTTAAAATTTGACATCCCTAAAACGTTTTTTTTTCACCCCCCACAAAATGCGCGAAAATTTACCTCCATAGGCTTCACCCCCCGAAATTTTAAAAAAATCGCACAAAAAATGCGCGAAAATTTCACGCAAAGACTTCGCCCCACAGGCTCGCGCACTAATTAATTACCCCCCTTAGGCTTAGGCTCGCGCACTAATTAATCACCCCTCATAGCTAATTAATCACGCGGCAAACATCAAAGACCAAAAGCCATCAATCACCACCGCGACAATGACTGGATAAGTAACTACTAACTACAAAAAACAAATATATTAAGCAATATTAACGAATAAATTAGTTAAAATTTTATTATTAATAAAATGAAAAAAATCATAAAAAATCATATTTTATGCAAAAACGAAAAATGCAATAATTCCATAAAAGTTAGTAGTTTTTGGTTTAAATAAAAAGTTAGTTTAAATGTTAGTGACAGCTCAAGAACGCAACTTGTATGATGAAGATCCTAAGAACAACGAACGACAAGAGAATAAAATTAAGAATTTTAAAACGAATTTCTCATTGTTGAATGAAAATTAAAGAAAAATTTTTAAATTTTTATTTATTAAAAAAAATTATTTTCTTTTAAAACTTTTAATAAACACATGTATGTTAAAATTAATAAAAACAGTACCAAAATTAAACTTGTTAATTTTATATTGAAAATAAAACATTATCTTCAATTAAAATTAAAATGGAATTAATTATATATAAATTCAAAAAAAACCAACAATGCGATAAAAAAGTTTTGATATTGTTTTTATAATATATCTTGTCAATATCATATAAGATAAATAAAAAAAATTAAAAACGCAAATCTTGTAGTAATATTAAATTTTTACGCTCAATAAATACAAAAAGATAATTTCCTTTTTCTTCCGATAAATTTTAAAAAAATTAAACAAATTCATTATTATAAAAAAAATAATGTTAAATCAGTTAATAAGATTCAATATTGATGAGAAAACACCCGAAAATAAACGAGTTTTTGAATCATGAGCAATTAAATGATAGCATTTGTGGTATGTTTTTATCATAATAAAATAAGCAAAATAAAATACATAACACTAAAATAAATTAAAGTAAAAAATAATACTTGATGAATGATATTGTGATAATAATGTATCTGTATTTTTCTTAATTCGAAATATTTTTATGTTGCCAAATAACAAAAATCAATAAAAAATTATTAAAAATAACTCAAGTAAGGTTAAATATTATTAAAAATTAAAAATAAAATATCACTTAAATCAGCCTCAGACGCTCAAGGCCCTGGGAGAGGCTGTCTTCGACAACGATTTTAAACCAAAAATAAATAATAATAAAATCCAATCGTTAATCCTTAAAAGGATGGAGGCTGAATTTTTTATCATAAACAGTTAATATTAATATAAAATTTTAATCAAATGAATAAAAACTTTATTTATGAGTAAAAAGATTCAGCAAAAAATAGTTCAATTTATTTTTACACAACCGATTCAAAATATTATAGTTTTTGGTAATTTTTAAGTAAATACATTTTTTATATATTTAAATTCCTAAGATAAAGTAAATTGTCAAATGAACTATTACTGAATATAATAAATAAGTGCAGAAATCTGAGATTTACATAAAATATCGAGAAAAGTTATAATTAGCGATAATAATAAAAAGTTCAAGCTTTAATCAGTAAAAATATACGATTTTAAAAAATTTTAAAAGGTCGTTTTAGACAATGTCTTGCATTGCAATTTTGCATAAATTTGCCGGCAAATTCATCCATTTGGGGAGATTTATTTCCCGCGGCCTTCCTATTGTTATGTCTGATTGTTGTTGCTTAAATGTACGCCTTATTCCATGCCAATATCATTTTTTTGGTTTTTGGCTTTCATTTTTTTGAACATTTTTTCATTAAAATTGGACAAATGTAAAAGATTTTTGTCAAAAATCGTTATTTGAATGCTTTTTGAGCCAAAATCATTATTTTTAAGGGTTTTGTGCAAACAATCGGTATTTTGAATATTTTGAAAAAGCTTTTTTAGGCAATTTTTGAAATATTTTTATTATGAGTTAGGCAAAACCATGCTATCTATTGAAAAATTTTATTTTTCTTTCAGAATTTAACCTCAATCTCTTCTCGCTTCCCCAAAATAAAAAAATTCATTTGTCGATTCAAAAAATAATTATAGCCAATTAGTAAAAATTAAAAAAAGAAGTAAATAAATAACTTTATTAAATTTTCTATTATATCAATGAGTAGAAGTTATTTTTGAAAAATCATAAACAATTCTATTTTAAACTAATAATAAATACCTAAAATAATCATTAATTTATATGCATTAGAATATGATGCAAAAAATACTCAATTAATAATATGAAATTCAGTGGCTTTGGACATTAATGTGTTGGACAAAACTATTTTTTATAAACATAAATATATTTAAATCAATTGTGCCAAAGAATAGACATTTTTTATAAAAAATTAACTAAAATGAATTCCTTTAGTTGTGCTTAATGCTTGGCAATTCTGCTTTGGATGGGTGGGTAGATAGTAGAGACCGGACGACTGGGGTCGGAGGAATCCCGAGTCGGGATCCCGACTGAATCCCGATCAATCCCGAACATTTTGAAAAACGATCGGAACGGATCCCGAATCGGGATCCCGATCAATTCCGAAGATTTTTTTCGGGATCCCGCGGCATTATCGGGATTTGCTAAAATCCAATTTTTTTTTAATGTTTTGTGCCAAGTTTTGTTCAAATGCTTATCTAATATTCTTAATTGATCAATTCGATTGAAGAAAAATAGGGATGGGAATTATAGCAGGTTTTTAGAAAATTTTCAAAATTCGAGTATCATGCCTAAAAATCAGATTTTAGGACCAAAAATTAGAACATTTAACAACATAACTTTAAAAAGTTTTTATAAATTTAATTAATATCAATTTTTATATTTTCGCCTCCTATGATCAGTTTTAACAATTTGAGGATAATTAGCAAATCGTTATGTTCATCGGAATCAAAAAATCAGATTTTAAAGAATTTTTTGCTGAGAATTTTTCAAAAACATTAGGGGAACAAGGTGGAAGCCGGCGGTGCCGATAGGCACCGACGGGAAAAATTTTTGTAATTTTTGATGCGATTTGTTAACAGATTTTGTCCAAAAAACCCCAATTTTTTTAGCGATTTTGAGCAAATTTTTCAGGAAAATTAAGGATTTTTAGAAACCGGCGGTGTCGTTATGCACCAAAGGAAAAATACTTAGACAACAATTGGAAAAATACTTAGACAACAATTTCTAATCTAATTTATTAGACAAAATTCTTAGAAATTGTTGTGCATGAAACTACCTAATAAGATTTAAAATATTATTTATGGAATAAAAAAAATTTTTTTTGATAATTCTTTTTTTAAAGGAATAAAAGTCACAAAATGGCCAACCTTTGCGTCAAATTTTGAAAATTTTCACAACTATTTTGAGACTCATCAAAATTTTAAGGGATTTTTAAAGAAAAATAAGCAAGTTTTTAATTTAAAATTCAAGGTCTTAATTTAAAAAAATGAGATTTTTCCAAAAATCATCGTGACTTCAATCCCGCGGGATCCCGCGGGATTGGTAAATGGTCGGGAGGGATCCCGATTCGGGATCCCGATGAAATCCCGATCCCGATCAATCCCGATGAATTTAAAAAATCGTTCGGGGCGGATCCCGAGGTCGGGATCCCGAATTTAATCCCGCGGGATCCCGAAGAAATCCCGCGGGATCCCGATCCCGTCCGGTCTCTAGTAGATAGATATGCACATGCATGAATTTTTGATATTGTTTTTACAAAAAAATAAACGAATTACATTTTAAAAGTTCATTATTTGCAAATAAAATAAGGGTTTGTATTAAATAATATAAATTTAAAAATACAAGTTAAAAACTCATATTTAAGTGATAGAAACTTAAAGAATACTAAAAAAATGGATCGATCAATACATGCAATAAAAGAACAAACAATCAAAAAATAAATTTAACGGAAATAAAGCGATTAATTATTAATGCTTTTGAAATTACAATTTTTCAAATCAAGATAAAGCAACAAAAAATAAGAAAGGACCAACCCAAATTATAATGAAAAATATTCTTTAATTCTATAAATATATTATTATCGGGAAAAATAAAAGTGCGTCAAAGAAAAAACCTATTCAAAGAAAATAAATGAAAAATGCAAAATGTTAGTGAATGGCAAAAAACTTTCTGTTCGAAAAACGTATAGAACACAGAGGTGGAGATAATTTAACCCATTAATGAATATGAAACTAATTAAATTCACTATGCAATAATTTATTAATGAATGTCAATAAGATTAATTAACAAACATATTTATGAGGTAAATAATAGCAAAAAAAGTTCTTATTACACTGTATAACATTAATATAAGGACACCCTATTTTTTGTTAGTTTGACCATTTCCCGTTAATCGACCGAGTTGAAATTTTAACTGTACGTAGCAATTCTGAAAATATTAAGATTCTAAAATTGAGAACCTGAAATAATGACGGAAAAAAATTTTAGAATTTTTTTTCAAAAATGTGGTGTAAAAGCAAAAGCAAAAGAAAATCAAAAAATAATTAATAATATAAAGTAAATAAATATTTATTTCAAAAAGCTTAACAATTGCGTGTAAAAAATGGAAAACATTGCTTGTATTATTGTACATATGACATGTTTTAAATTTTCCATGTCTTAAATGATGAAATAATTAATTAATTTTGTTCGTGTCCTTCGTTAAATAGATATACTTGATAAAAAAATATGAAGATATTAAGCTTTTTTAAGAAACTATTTTATTTATTCACTAATAATAATATTATATTTTGAATAATAAAACTATGGAGACAAAGAAATTTATTGAAACGCACCCAGAAAAAAAGAAAACTAAGAAATAAAAATATATTTAAAGACACGAAACACTAAACGAGAAATAAGACTAGTATCAAATATAATTAAATATATAAATAAATAATATGGCTAAAGAAAATAAAACGGGGTGTACTTTAGTCAACCCCCCAGAAAATAATGGCATAAATGCTATACCAATCGATTCGTCTCGACGAGCTACGCACGAAAAAATAGGTCTCCAGTTGCGGAAATGCCAAAAAACCGGTTTTTGGACCGGTTTAAAACTCGGAAATTTGAGTGAAAAGGGGGGCTCCTGACCCCTTAAAACGGTCAAATTCGGACAAATTTGGTATCATTCGAAAGCTCTTGATGAGCTAAGTCTAAAAAACAAGCTATAAAGTCGAACCAATGCCATCTAGGCACTGGGACAACTGAGTCCCAGTGAAAATGGACACTTCAGTACCAAAAAATAATAAACGGGAAATAACAATTTAAAAGAAAAATTTCGCAAAAGGGAGCATGCGAAGACGGAGCAAGTAGTGGGGCGAGACGGAGGGCGGAGGAAGCAGTCTGACGAGCGCCACAGGCGGTTGACTGCGGGGGCCCGAAGGGCCCCCGCCAATCAGTCAACCGCCTGCGGATCACGCGCGGACTTCTTCCGTAGCCCGTAGTCTCGCCCCACCTACTGGCCGCCGTAGTCGAGTGTGCGGCGGTTTTTTAGCGCAATATTCATTATTCAAGGCTAAACGATTTTCGTGGCATTATATAAGAAAACTTATTTTTATTTTTTTGGTACTGAAATGTCGATTTTCACTGGGACTAAGTTGTCCCAGTGCTTAGATGGCATTGGTTCAAATTTATACCTTGTTTTTTAGACTTAGCTCATCAAGAGCTTTCGAATGATACCAAATTTGTCCGAATTTGACCGTTTTAAGGGGTCAGGAGCCCCCCTTTTCACTCAAATTTTCGAGTTTTAAACCGGTCCAAAAACCGGTTTTTTGGCATTTCCGCAACTGGAGACCTATTTTTTCGTGCGTAGCTCGTCGAGACGAATCGATTGGTATAGCATTTATGCCATTATTTTCTGGGGGGTTGACTAAAGTATATCCATAAAACGTTTATTTTAAAAGATTCCAACGGAGATTAATTTTAAAAATTTATGAAAAATTTTGATTATAAAAACATGTTCAAAAAAAGAATAAGGCTGGCATTCGGAAGAAATTTCGCTTAATAAGCTTGATGTATAAACGTAGAAGGAAGAAGAAAAATAAATATATTATATGCCGTAAACATAAATCTAATGGCAAAAAAAGATAATGCCAGTACTAAAGTAATTGACATGAAATTAAAGAATATAATAAATTGGCAAAAATATAAACTAAATGACGTCTATTTACCGTTATATATATGTACAAAAATCATTTTTCATTATTTCGTTTCCTAATTAAAAAAAAATAAACTCATTTCACAGTTGATAAATAAAATTGATTTCTTGGGGATTCTCTCAAACATTAATAAAAAAAAATGTTACTTGAAATTAAGTACCAAAAGGAAGATGTTGTTGTTTAATGCTCATTCCATACCATCAAGTACCTGCAACCAGATTAAAACATAATAATTGAAGTAAAAAAAGAATTAAAAGCTATTTATCTAAAAAATTCAAAAATTTAATAAATTTCCATGAATTATTACTTATATAAACGCGTCAAAATCACGTGCCCGCAACCAGATTTAAATATTTATCAAACATATTAAAACAGATGGCTTGCGAAAACGATTGGATGCTGGCCTATGACATCAAGATTAAAATAAAAATGGAAAGCAACCATTTAAAGGTGTATGTACAGAAAAACATTAAACAGCAATATATATTATAAATTAAACTAAATTCTGCGAAATTTATAAAGAATAAAAAAGAAATTTCAATTTCAAATTTAATAAATTAAAGTAAATCTTGAAAAAGAAAATAGGTTCACCCCCAAATTTGAGTTTTTTAGAATTTTTTAATTGACGAAATTTTTTGAAATTGTACAAAACAATGAAAAATGCACAAAAAAAGATTTAATTGATAAAAGTAAGATTTTCTTTCTTGGACTTCAATATCTTCCAGTTTTTATAGAAAAGAGGTGACACAAAATGATAGGTTCACTTTCAAAAAAAAAATTCATAATATCGGAAAAAGTTTTTCCAAAAATCTGAATTCATGTAATCTTAAATTTTGAAGCTTATCAAAAAAGTCAATTACACCATGTTCATCCGATCACTTAAGAATTTTATTTTTTATCAAATTCAATTTTTTTAAAACAGACAGGATGAAAATAAATGAATTCAACAAATTTAAATATGAATCTAATAATGTATTTGGATATATATGGTGTTCAATGCCTGTTCTATTCACCAATATTAAATTAAAAAAAATTGTATAAATTCAATGAAAGAATGCATATAAAATCAAAGTCATATAAATCACGGAAAAAATAACAATTTCTTAAAAATATTTTTTAATCATAATTCAACTATTAAAATCTTTATAAGAACAGAAAATTTAAGACAAAATATAATAATAAGAACTATCCCAAATATAGTGTATTATAAAAAACAATCTATAATAAAATAGCTACAAAAACCGTATCGTAAAAGAAGAAACGGCTCGCCGGCGAGCAATAAAGAACGTCCAGCGGCGAGCGAGCAGGGGCGTCTTGACGTGGAAGTTTTTTAATAAAAATTTTATTTTATAAATTATTTTGAATCAAAAATAAAATTAAACATACAATTATAAAAATTTTAATTAATGTTCGGCAATTTTTCTAAATTTGTCTTAAGCTTCCTATACAAACGAGAATGATAGTCAATGCTCGAACTGAAGCATGAGTTGGTTATTAAAAATTTATAAATAAAAGTTTATGAAAAAATTACCACTTAAATAAATATAATCTATACAATTTAATTAATAAAAAATAACAGAAAATTGATCAAATAATCTCTAGTTTTTTAGCACTGGGATCACACATTCCATCACTATGTATACAAATAAGTTACAAATTTAAAAATTTAAACGAGTTGAAATAAATATAAAACTGAAACATGATAAAAATTTTATTGATATTTTTGAATTTAAATATTAAAAAATTTATATAAATTAATTTATACTTTTAAGGCATATGTTGTCAAATTAAGTTATTTTAAAATGTAGTCAATTTTTTTTGTGAAAAAAAACTTATTCTCCTACAACATGCTTACGAACACAAGATGAATATGCAAAGTTCAGACCAAGAAATAAATTTACTTATTTTATACACAATTACAGAAAAGAAATAAAAAATTAGATCAGATTTTTTTTTACAATAAAAAAATTAATTATTAAAACGAATAATACAAATAAGGAAGATAAATAATAAGATTTATAATAATTTATAATATTAAGAATATCTAAAGAAACTACATCTCGAAAATAGCCTAAAAATCTCAGAGCTAAATGTTCAAACTCTAGTAAATTAATTCATAGTAAGCAATATAAGTAAATAAAGTAACACATGTGCCAGTGGAACGCGCTGAATTAGGCTTTGGGCTCAAAACCCTCGGAACTCCAACCATTTTTATGAGGGGGTCCTGGGGTGATCAGTCCCATTTCCCTCCCATCTCCAACTCCATTTTAGGAATGGCCTTTATTTCAGGAAAAGCATGGAAAACAAATACAAATAAAATTAAAACAATTAAATACAAAATGGAATTAAATATTTAAATAATATTACAAATTAAATTCAATTAAATAAAAGCATTAAATTACATAAAACACAAAATCCGGATTAAGTGATTAGCAATGGGAAAATCGCGTATTAAATACACATAAATGGGAAGGGGAGGAGTCAGATCGATCGCTTATTGGCTAACGGAGAAGCAATTAAATGAAAATGAAAAGGCATTAAAATGAATGTGAAAATAAAATGAGAAAATGCTTCGGCAATTTAATTATTAATTTATTTATCTCTTACAATAAAAAAGAAGAATAAACATAAAATACAAGGTTATATGCTATTAAGCATGAGTTTTTATTAAAGAAATTCATAATATATATTGTATTACACATTTAAAAAGAACAAATTAAAATTGAACATGGATAATAAAAACGCACGAGCAGGTAGTGTATTATACATAAATATTTATTACATTATACTACATTTAAATGACGAAAATTTTGAAATTTTACTCATTGCGAAATCTTGATTAATAAATATTTTTCCAAAATAGCCATTTATTGTAATAAAATTTACTTATTTTATCACTATGATAGAAACGAATGGAAGGAATAGCCAAAGTTTGAAAATAATTTGTTCTGGAACTCAACCAGATATTCAAGTGACCAATTTTATGTCTCTCTGTTTCTAATGTCTATGATTTATGATCTACGTGTGGTTCAACATTCGACATGAAAATGAATATTGAATTGCCAAGGCGTAAAGAAATGACCAAAAAAAATAAAAAATATATACAGTTCTATCAGCTTTCGTATGAATAAGCGCTCTAATAAAACAAGCAATTGTAGAATCTCACTCCTCAATTCTTATTGATGATTCCATAATGAATGGAGATGATAGATGCTTTATGAAGAGGCTTATCATTCAGATTATATGACAAATTTAATAATAATTCAACATTTCTTATACGTACTTTCATTCTTGCCGAAGCAAATATTTTAACGGTTTAAGTAAACCCAAAAGTTCAACTTGAAACGTTATTACACTTTCAACACCTATTTGTCATCATAACAAGACTAGCAAATGTAATATTATTATTTTTTTAAATAGTTAATTAATAGGTGTCGAAGGAATAATTTTCGAATTTCGTGTCATACGTCTTGTTTTCATGAGTTTCTGGTCCTTGCTTACAGCACCAACAACTTCTTTTACCACTTAGGTCTTCATTTCCCATTCATGAGAAATTATCTGTGATTATACTGTCGTTTCGATCAGTTAACGATTTAGTGACAAAATATCTTTTATTATTTTCAAAAATGGTAAAACCGATTTGAAAAAAAAAAAATATTTATGAGATCAAATAATTTAACCAAGTCTGTTTGGGCTTACCGAAGTAATTGTCTTTCACTTTTTTTTTTAATTTTCAAAGTTAAAATTCATTTTAAAATTAGGCTGGTACATACATTTTATAAAATAAATAAAAATCTCAAAGTAAAAATAAAAATTTACGAAAAATTCAAAATAATAAAAATGTTGAAAAAAAAAATCCATATTGAGCAAACTTTTAAGAAAGTAAGAAAAATAAAAAATGTAAGGAAGCTGTATGAAATAATACCGAAGTAATTGTCCTATATTTAGGGCTGGGATGTATATTGAAAATCCCAACTATTTAAATGAATATTACTAAAAAATGTCGAATATTAACCAAAATATAGAAAATGGAGAACAAAATCCGAAATATTGGCAGCAAACATTAAAGAAATGAGAGAAAAATCCAGGATATAAGCTAATTAAAAAAAAAAATTTTGCTCAAAAAATGAGTAACCAAAGATGACAAAAAATATTTATGATTTACTCATTTTTAAATCTTATTTTGGCTATTCGGAACTTTATATGATTATAAAAAAATACGGCAAATGCCAAAATATTCAAAAAAAAAAATTGACAAAAGCCGAAAATCATGAAATAATACAAAAACAAAAACTAAATAAAAGTTACCGCCCTATTAAGTACTTTTATATTGCCTAGGCCATATTTCTTTTTATTTAGAATGTGATTTCATTCATCCAAAGCCACAGCAAAGTTTTATGCCTTAATAATGTTGGGTGTTTCCAAATTTTGGTTTTCGTAAAAGCTCACACGCTTTTGTTGAGAAAAAAAAATTCGATCAGTTAGCAACGAACAACTAATATTCTCGTAGCTTGAAATCATTTTGATTCGGAACTTTTTTTTTTTTAAATTTCTAAGTCACTTACTTTTAAGAACTAATTGTCATGCTTAATGTTTTGTTTGGCTTGCCGAGGCATAATTTCTATTCATTTTCTCATAATCCTGAATTATTATGCCATGCCTTGTAAGATTTTGACTCATTTGGGCTACTGTCCCTATTTGAATTTTAATAGACTTCGCCATCGAGACTGATTTTGGGAGTCCAGAAAATATTTGAGAATCATTACCTATCTTATCTGATTGGTTTTTTTTTGAAAGACACCTAATCATCATCGCTTCAGTACCAATTTATGGACTAATGAGAGAATTGACACAGATATTTTTAGTGCATTCGAGAGTTATGAAATCCATTTAAAGCAAATTCAAAAAGAAAAAAATTATTTCCCAAATGTAGCCTAAGGTAATCCAATTTCTTTTACTCAGTCAAATTTTTGCCAAAAAAAAAAAATCCACATTCATAAAATGCCTTAAAAAAAACTTTTTTTTTTTGTATCTATACAAGTGTTACATATTTAGATAATATATCCTTTACGCTTTGTATTGCCGAGGCACTTATCATGTACACAATTAAGCAAATAATTAAAGAAAGTGACAGATTAATTATGATTTGAAAAAAATTTTTCGTCCTATTCATTTGCTAATAAATAGAAATTTTCGGCATCCCCAGTCCCCATGACTTACAATGAAATGCCGAAGCGGTCAAAATTCCCGTTCAAAATCGTCCGTCCAAATCAGTAGACCAATTGCAATAGCCGAAGAAGTAGAAAATGCCAGTGTCCAAACGCAACAAATTGGGTCCCTCGTGCGCACAACCGTCGTAGAATCCTGAAAAATTACTCAAAAATGAATAGCCGAATTAAATATGTATGACTTTCGAAATGTAATTAATTGAGTTAAAAAAAAAGTCAATTAAAATTATTTCCCCTTTCCATTTTTTTTTAAATTGAGTAAAATTTTATAATTAACAATTGCTATATGAGAATAATTCGTATTTTAATTTCACGAAAAATTTAGTTTGCCAAGTTTAGGCCGTGGTACAATACTTAGTTAAAATAAATTCATTAATTACTTAAAACCTAATAACCTCCCACAAACATACAGTACCGTAGGTACAGTACCACCTACAGATAGATGCCGAAGCGTTCAGTTGAGTCGTCCGTCAAAATCCTTCCAAAAGCAAGCCAAATATAAAACAGAAAATGCCGAGGCTCTGTCCTTGTCGTTTAAATGTTTCAAAGGCGTGGTGAACACAATGCAGAATTAATAATTTAGAATTTGCGGGCTTCAGAATTTGTGAAGCTAAAATTAACATTTATTAATAATGACAGTTTATTAATAACCAAAAAAAAAAAATCCCTACGAAAAATAAAATGGTAAAAATGGACAATTGGATATTTCACAAAAATGATTTATGAATAACAAATTGATGCAGCGCATAAATGAGAGCGATGGCCAAGCGACGCCATCCTCCATCGCCGTGGGGCAGGGCGGGGAAAAGGATGGGGGTGAGAGAATGGATGGGCAAAATATGCTGTGAATGAATTACAACAGATCGGCCGAGCAAAAGTCCGATTAACAAAGGAAAACAGCGCCGGGGGGAAGAGAAGGGAGAGCGCAGCGCTAGCGCTAAGTGAGCAATGTTCTCAGCAGATTTGGCCAAGCGATATCGCGAGCTGTGAGCGTACTTTGCTCATCAACACGTCCGGCAAAAATTTCCTTTTTTTTTTCTACTGTAGTCCTTTTTGTATACTGTATATGATTTAAATTAATTTTTATAATTTTCTTTATTTTTTTATATGTAACTTTTTCAATCATCTCTTTGGCTTCCCGAAGGACCTACTGTATTTTTACTGTGCTTTTTTTCATTCATTTTTTTTTTAGCTTTTAATTTCACTCATTCAAAATCACTTCTTTTTTTTGACTGACTAATTTTTGATTTTTTTTCTCTTTGTCTTCCCGAAGGGCATTTCTCACTTTTTCATCCCGAAGGGCATTCCTAATTTATTTTCCACTTATTTGTCATCCAAAAGGGTATTCAAAATTTTCACTTTTTCATCCTAATGGGCATCCCGAAATTTTTAAACGTATTTGTCTTCCCGAAGGGTATCCAAAAATTTTCATTTATTTTCATCCTAATGGGCATTCAATCATCCAAAAGGGCATCCCGGGGCATTCTTCTATTATTTTTTCATCCTGCAGGGCATCCCGAAGGGTATTCAAAATTTCACATTTTCATCCTAATGGGCATTTACTCATCCAAAAGGGCATCCCGAAGGGCATTCCGGAGCATTCTTTTATTTATTTTTTCATCCTGCAGGGCATCCCGAAAGTCATTTTTATCTCTCATCCCGAAGGGCATCCCGGAGGGTATTCATTGACTTTGTCGGGGCATTCTCTCTTTTTTTCTTTCTCCCTTTTTACCGCCTCCGGAGGTCTTTTTATTGCCGAAGCACTGGTGGCCATCTTTTCCATGCTTTTCCCTCACTAACATTTTCCTATGGGTTGTCCCTCAGCCGCCCAGGCCAATGCCAAACCATCCGGTGCTACCAGTAACACATGTGCCAGTGGAACGCGCTGAATTAGGCTTTGGGCTCAAAACCCTCGGAACTCCAACCATTTTTATGAGGGGGTCCTGGGGTGATCAGTCCCATTTCCCTCCCATCTCCAACTCCATTTTAGGAATGGCCTTTATTTCAGGAAAAGCATGGAAAACAAATACAAATAAAATTAAAACAATTAAATACAAAATGGAATTAAATATTTAAATAATATTACAAATTAAATTCAATTAAATAAAAGCATTAAATTACATAAAACACAAAATCCGGATTAAGTGATTAGCAATGGGAAAATCGCGTATTAAATACACATAAATGGGAAGGGGAGGAGTCAGATCGATCGCTTATTGGCTAACGGAGAAGCAATTAAATGAAAATGAAAAGGCATTAAAATGAATGTGAAAATAAAATGAGAAAATGCTTCGGCAATTTAATTATTAATTTATTTATCTCTTACAATAAAAAAGAAGAATAAACATAAAATACAAGGTTATATGCTATTAAGCATGAGTTTTTATTAAAGAAATTCATAATATATATTGTATTACACATTTAAAAAGAACAAATTAAAATTGAACATGGATAATAAAAACGCACGAGCAGGTAGTGTATTATACATAAATATTTATTACATTATACTACATTTAAATGACGAAAATTTTGAAATTTTACTCATTGCGAAATCTTGATTAATAAATATTTTTCCAAAATAGCCATTTATTGTAATAAAATTTACTTATTTTATCACAATGATAGAAAAGGAATAAAGAAATTACATTTTTATGCCATAAAAAAACTAATCTGAATATAAATAAGGAAGATAAATACTACGGTTTATAATATTAAGAATATATAAAGAAAAACTATACCTACAAAATCGCCTAAAAATCTCAGAGCTAAATGTTCGAACTCTAGTAAAATTCCTAGTAAGTAATAAAAGCAAATAAAAAGAACAATAAACCTAAAATAAAGTTCATATGCAAATAATAGAATATACACAAACTCATAATTAAAAAATATTAATTTTATATTTTTTTGAAGCTAAAACGTATTAAATTGTTTAACTGATAATTACATAGACAAAATTAATAAGAATATAAAAAAATATTAATAATTGTCAAAAAATTGCCTTTATTTTATTAATCATTTATTTATACATTATGAAAACTTTTAAAAAAATGTTTAAAATTCTTTACAATTCAATAAATTCCACATTCAATGGCTGATACAGAAGAAAATTAATATATATTGAAAATAGTTAAATCAAAAACATTAAATTTTTGATTTTAGTTTTGAAATTATTAATCAATTTTTTTTTCGATTTTTCCTTGTAATCGAGAAAAAGGAGTTAATTGTTATGATATAACCAAACGTAAAGGAAAAAAGCAAATTTAACAAATTTACCCCGATTGAATTAAAAAAAACAAAGTTATTAAGATTGGTAAAATGAAAATACATATGAATATTCAAATAAAAAATAATTATAGGAATAAAAATAAAAATTTAATAACACAAACGAAATTTATAGCCACCAAAAAGATTGTAAAATTAATAATTAATATGTATTATCCCTCTAACCTCACTTGGATTAGTCTCTCTGATTGCGAGTGTAATGGACCAGCATTTGTCTGCGTCCCGCTTCGTACAAACATCCAGTGATTTGTGTCACCAAATTCATGGCCGAAAATTTCACGACCCTTGTTAAAAAATAAAAAGGCGATAAATTAATGAAAGCGGGAGTAATTGATACTGAGTGAAAGACCTCCAGATTATAAGGAAAAGATAGAAAATAATTTATTTAAAGATATAGAGAAATAGAAAAAAAAATAAAATAAGGAAATACAATGAATGTGATAGCCTAACATTTCCCCTATTAAGATGTTCAATAAATTTGATAATTAATATAATTTGTCTTAAAAATAAAAAATGAAAAAAGTATAAAATTAAAACCCCTAGAGCAACTATTGTAGCAAGTAGATATAAAGACAATAAAAACGAATAAAAATAATTTATTGAACGTAAAATAATAATTAAAGAGTAAATATAACCGAAATAACATATATATTCCTATTTCATAGAAAATAAATCTTAGTTCGAATATAATAATGAATTTTGAGCGGATAGGCATAAATATTAGACAAATATTTAATTTAATTTTAAGAAAAGGATGATGTAATACAAATTTAAATCAATGCTCTTTAAAATTAAAGCAAAACGCTATGGAAAAGAACAAAGACATCCACCATTACATAATAAACAAGAATAAAATTCAATATTTATTATTGAAAAATTAAAATATTTAAAGTAAAATTAACAGAAATAAAAGTTTGATAATCAAAAAAAAGAGAAAAACATATATGACCAAAAAATAATAATTAAAATAAAAACAAAATGGAACCAAAAAATATTACATAACTTATCGACAAAATTTTTAATCATATATTTACAAAAAAATAAATAAAAGAGAGCAAAAGCATTGAGTTCAAAGCAATGTTTGGGGGAGAAATACTATTTGGAAAAAACCTGGTCATGAGAATATTTAAATTCTAAAATCGTGAATGCATTAATTAATGCTAAAAAGTAAAACTATAAAAAATAATATTGGATTATCAATTATATTATCTCTTTAAAATTTACGCTTTCATTAATTAGAAACCAGATAAAATAAAAAACGAAATTCTTATACTTCGTTGAATAATATAAATTAATACGTGTAAAATCTTAAAAAATATTTCAATACTTGCTTTTACAAAAAAACTTGTTAAATAAATTCATGAAATATTAGAAAAAAATAAAGAATAAAATGTAATTAAATATTGAGAAATGAAAAGAAATTTTCCGGTCGTCTCCGTAAAGTATCTTTTCAAGTCAGTTCTTATATAATTAAAATAAAACTACAATACGTAATATTAAAAAGTAGATCAAAGAAAAAATAATTCCTTTCTCGACAAAAAATTTATTAAGGTAAATAAAATATTTTTAGCAAAAAAGCTTTTAGGAATTTATAAAATAAACCACGAAATGATGAAACGAAACTTCAAAATAAGAACTTTTCAATCAATCGTTGTTAAATTTTGGCATTGTTGGACATGATTGGGGTAATGAGTATATTTGCAAAAATTGTTAGGAAACGTGTAAGAAAGAAAGTATTATAAAAATTAGCTGTTTGGAAAAAAATATTTAAATAATATTAAAATTCAAATTTTTGGAAGATAATGCTCAGCAAGCATTAAATATTCTTTTATTTTGTTTATAAGGATGATTTAAAAACAAATAATTATGGCTTTATTATGAAAAATTAACACGGTATTGTAAACTAAGAAAACAAATTTGATAATAAAAATTTCTATTCTAAAAAATAATTTAAGAATAATTAAAAAATTTTCAAATAATCTTAATACTAGTGAAAGGCAAAACAACTTTTTCTTAAAAAAAAATTGTTTCATCGGAGATCAACATTTAAGTTGTTATTTAATTATTAACAATGTTCATTTTGCCAACAACCTATAAAACAACGCTGTTTTTAAAATTTCAGTCTATTTTTAAAAATTCCATTTAGCGGGAAATATCATTTGGGAGAGAGATAAGGCAAAATGAGAGAGTGCTGAACTTTCAGTACTGGTCAGACAAAACATTTTTGATGAAGAAGAATAAAGAAAAATTAATAAAAAGAGAGTGTTATGGGAAGAGATTTAAGACAGAGAGTGAGAGGACATAGTGAGAAATCTGCGTCTATTACCAAAAGAATCAGCGAAGAAGGGACATGAATTCTCTTCCCATTGCACTCTCTCTTCAAATTATTTTCTCTACCCTCCTTAATCAAAAATGTTTTGTCTGACCAGTACTGAAAGTTCAGCACTCTCTCATTTTGCCTTATCTCTCTCCCAAATGATATTTCCCGCTAAATGGAATTTTTAAAAATAGACTGAAATTTTAAAAACAGCGTTGTTTTATAGGTTGTTGGCAAAATGAACATTGTTAATAATTAAATAACAACTTAAATGTTGATCTCCGATGAAACAATTTTTTTCTTAAGAAAAAGTTGTTTTGCCTTTCTCTACTTAATACTACCAAACATGAACAATATAATTATGGTAATGGAAATTTTTAGCTTCTATAAATACTGAAAAAGTATTAAAAGATCTTATATAAAAGGCCCAAAACACGCAAACAAAAACTATATATATAACAAAAATATATCCTAGTAAATAAATTAATTAAACTTTTTTATTATGAAAAAAACCATAAGAAATAAACTAAAAAATATACTAAAATATCCAAGAGTTTTTAGTTCAAAATTATATTTTCAAAATACTTAATAGCGGGATTTAATAAAATATTTTATAAAAATTTGAGATTAATAAAACTGTATGAGTACTCTTTACAAATAAGTTGTATATGAATAGCTATAAAATTTGAAAAAAGGATTAATTTTAAATTATTTAATACAGCTCGCTGTGAAATGAAGTCTGATCCCATCATGTTACAAGTTAAAATTATGAAACCTATTAGCTATTAATCTAATAGTGTAAATAAAAGATTATAATTTAACCAAAAAATAAAGTAATATAATTCAAAGAATAATTTAATTGCAAAGTATTTGATACAAATTTTGTGGAAACTTTAACAAATAAATATAAAAAATAATTAATACTTGCACATTACATTTCTAAAATTTGTAAATAACTAATATAATAATTTAAAGGAATTAAAATTATTTTATTTTTTAATTTGAAAAATAATTAAAGTAAAAATTCTTGAAAGTTAAATCTTTTCGTAAAAAAATGTTTAAATCTAAATTTGAGTTTATATAAATTTTTACTTAAAATAAAATAATTATTATTTTATGTTGCTTTGATAACATTTTTACTCAGTACATTAAAAAACAACATTAACATAATTCACATATTAACTATGCGAAAATATTTGCCGACCGGGTCATCTTTCCCAGCGGGGAGTGTCGCAAAACTGACGACGAGACAAGAAAAAACCGGAGACACACTCCCGCCGGCGCGGGACCGGCGATAAAATTAATGGATAATAAAATAATAAAATCATTGGAAATATTAAACAGATCATCATCTTAAAAGGAAGAATAAATAAGGTAGTTTAACAAAGTAATACAGCGTATTTATTCTTTTTTAATCTATCTTCACTAATTTGCAAAAAAACAAAAATATTATATCCAAAATATCAAAAATATAAAAAAAATTTTAAATTTAATCGAAAACAAAATAAAAATAGCAGGTCGTGCTGACTTGATTTTTTACTTACAGCGAAATGTTATTTATCAGACAATATTTATAAATTTATAATTAAAAAACTAAATATGCTTTATTTAAAATTTATAATGATTTTAAGTTAGCTAATATGTAGCTATAAAAAAATGCTACCAAAAACTCCCAATTTTCAATTTTTTACGGCTGCACCTATCGGCACCGCCAGTCCGCAAAATTGGTCTTAAAAATTTTCTCAAAATCTCGCAAAAATTGATCATTTTTGGTGAAAGTCTGTGGGCAAAATGAACTCAAATTTTCAAAAAACTCTCCCGGCGGCGCCTATCGGCACCGCCGGCCCGCAAATTTGAAGCATTTTGATCAAATAAATTGTAAAAATTTACTGATTTGAAAAATGTTGCTAAATGTTATTATTTTTGACCCTAAAATCTTGTTTTTCGGACTTGGTGTTCATATTTTGAAATATTACCGATCTTCACCATGGTTTTTGGGGGCCGGCGGTGCCGATAGGCGCCACCGGAAAGTTTTTCGTAATTTTTAATAAATTTTATTAAGAAAATTTGTTCAAAATCTCAAAAATTTTCAATATTTCCCGCCTTCATGTATGAATTAACTTTTAAATTTTTAAAACGCTCGGAGTCCCCAATCCCCCGAATTAGTGTCGGGGGGTCGGGGCGCAAAAAGTCGGGGGTCGGGGACCTCGGGGGACGATATGTCGGGGGTCGGGTCGGGGGATCGGCCCAAAAAACTTCTCGGGTCGGGTCGGGGGGCTTGGGGTCGGGGCTTAACCCTAATTTAAATAATTCAAGTTGGCCGATTATTTTATTAAGATCAACAAAGGATTAAATTATTAAAACACATAAAATTATATTAGAAACACAATATTAAGTGATTTATTATGAATTAAATCTAGAATTATAAAATTTTAAATTATAAACTAATGAATAAACATTAAAAATAAATTGAAAATCTAAATTTAAACATTCTTCGGTAGCCGATATTTATGCACAATATTGTTGTAAAAACAGATTTAAAAAAAAAGAAATCACTTACGAAAACTTGGAATAAATTGAAAATAAAAATATCAAAAAATTTTTAAAATAATTATGCTGTAAAGTATTTTCGTCAATTTATAGATTAACTTTGTTTTATTTGCAATATTATTTTGAAAATAAAGATTAAAGTTACTACAACAAAAACTAGAGGCCATTAAGAAATATTGTAAATTTAAAAGAATTTATATATGGTAACAAAAAAAAATATTAAAATGTAGCTGATTGAAATTTTTATATTTTTTTTTCTTATATTTTCTTACTAATAAACTTCACTTCAAGCTGAATTCGCATGCGATGCTAATACCTTTGTCGGAAAACAAGTAAATATAATTAAGAGAAGGGCACAGCTTCAAACAAAAATAATAAAAGAAATAAATATATCAAAAAAGAATATTCAGCAAACGCTAATAGTAAAATATAGATTTATTCACACGTGTAAAATTTTACATTATTTTTTAATAAAATATTTGTCAAAACTTAGATTAATAAAACCGTATTACTCTTTAAAAATAATTTGTATATATAAAAAAAAATATTTTCAAGTTGCAAGTTGCCTCAGCACTCTCAGCATGAAAAATAAACATGAAAAGTAAGTAAAATTATTAAAAATATATATTGTTTATCATGAAATATTAAATAAAATTGAATGAAATATTTTTAAAAATATTGAATAAAATAGTAAATTATAAACTAATTACTAAAATAATATTATTTAAATAAACTCAACTTTTAAAAATAACTTACGGAATTATAACCAATTTTCATATATTTCGTCCTACAATTTGATTATGTTTAACATTATTCTTAAGTCGCAATAAAAATTATTAAGTGTATTAATATAATTGTGATTTTTGCAAACAGTCTGTTTTTCATGGATTTTATACCCTCTAATAGTTCGAAAAAGTATTTTTTTGTGCATTTATTATTTAATTAATTATTAATTTAATTATGCATTTTTCTGAATGACGAGTTTCTACAGTGTTCTGGTTCCAAACTAAATTCTTCTTGTATCTATCGGTTTCGTGCATTTTTTGCATCCTTTGGTGTTTATTTTACAAGTTTTAAGAAATTTCAAATGATAATTTTAAATTTATAGAATTTTTGCTGCTAGACAGTCTTTTTGAAAATTGAAATTTTTCATCACATCTTTTACTTTTAGTTAGTAATTGTAAATGTAAATAAAAATCAATCGACAATTGTCTAAATAATGTTATAAGTAGCATGAAAAAAAATACGAAAATAACAAATTTTAATATAAAGGATTAACATACGAACAAAATTATTAAAACCTAAAAAGTTTTGCCATAAAAAGAATATTACAAAAAAAAATTCAAATAAAAACAAAATATTAAATATCTCATAAAATGAGCATTTCTTAACTATCCTTCGTTTAAAATTGCTCAAGAAAACAAATATTACACATTTCATTAATAAAAGCTTGAATTAAAAAGGCATAATTTTATGCAATGAGATATGTATAAAAAATATCCATGAAAATTTTTAACAAAAACAAAAAAATTAACTAAAAATTTTAATTTTATACATATAATAATAAGATAAAAAATTAATTTGAATAACCGTAATAAAATGAGAAAACTTGATGCAATTAAAGGGATTCATTAACTTGAATAATAAAAAATGAATAAATTCGACCTGCTTAATCTATCACAAACTTTTATTATTAAATAGTTCGTTATCCACGGTATAATGTAAAATTGAATTGAATGTTTGTTGTAACTTTACTTAATGTGGAACATTTACTAAAATTAAAAAAAATTACTCTAAAAAATGGATAAATTTATGATAATCATAACTTAGTTAAATGATAATACTTAAAATCTGTTAACATATTAATTTAATTTAATCGATTTAAATATAAAACATCGTTAAAAAACATTGATGACAAAACAATATCAAATTTATGTTAATACTTTTATCTATTTTAATCATTTGTTAAATGTATTATTTTTGATGAAAAATAACTTTAAAAAAGACAACTGAAAATAAAAAAAGGATAAAAACTTAATAAATGAAATAATAAATTATATTTATAAAATTTGTACAAATTAAAGCATCATTAGACATATAAAATTTTGAGGAATTCACAAGATAAATAAAGTCCAACTCAGATCAGAACACAACTGAATTTGTCAGAACAATGAGAGCTTGATGCAAATACCCAATAAATTTTTTTTTCTTTAGTTAAATCAAAAAATAATAATACATTATAAAATTTCACCACATTTCAATTTAAAATATACTTAATTAATAAATACTTAAATAAAACTTATTCCTTCACATAATACCAAAATTACCAAAAGAAAAATTCTATTGCACAACAATACAAACTAAAATATTTATTATTTAATTGTAACAATTTAAATTTTACCCGCATGGCCATGAAAATATAATTAAAAAAATAAAACAAAGCAGTAATAACTAAATGAATGCAATGAAAAACTATGAAAAAAATTTGATGTTTTTTAAAGAAACAGTATTAACGATAAAAGCAGATGCAGAAGTGAAGAAATGGGTATACTACATAAGCGAGAATATAGAATTATTTTATGAAAATAAATGAAAAAGAAAACTTTAGATTTTATACATAAAGAATGTTTGTTCAAGAATTTTAAAAATGTGTAAATAACTATTCAAATAAATTAATGAATTTAAATTTTATTTGATTGTTTTTTAATAATTATTAAATGTAATTCATTAAATAAAATAAGAAACCACCGTTGCATGAAAAAAATAAAAATGTAAAGAAAAATAATTTACTTTTAGTTACGGTTATAGCAATTTAATACAAACTATTCTTAATGTATTTATTAATAAAACAATTAAAATTAATTAATGTTCATTACCAAATCAAAAGACAAATATTTTAATAAATTAGAGAAAAATACTCTGAAATTTTTTATAACTATAAAATTTGAAAAAAGCATTATTTAAATTATTAATAATACAGCTCGCTGTGAAATGAAGTCTGATCCCATCATGTTACAAGTTAAAATTATGAAACCTATTAGCTATTAATCTAATGGTGTAAATAAAAGATTATAAATTTCACCAAAAAATAAAGTAATATAATTCAAAGAATAATTTAATTGCAAAGTATTTGATACAAATTTTGTGGAAACTTTAACAAATAAATTATAAAAAAATAATTTATACTGCACATTACATTTCTGATAATTGAAACATAAAAAAATATGGTTGTTCAAGAACTTTAAAAATTTGTAAATAACTAATAAAATAATTTAAAGGAATTAAAATTATTTTATTTTTTTCATTTGAAAAATAATTAAAGTAAAAATTCTGAAAAGTTAAATCTTTTCGTAAAAAAATGTTATTCATTCCCTTTCTTGGATTTTGTGAAAAAAGATCAATTAAAACGTTGAAAAAGTCAATGTTATAATAATTAAATTAAAATCTTTATAAAGTATATTTAAATAATTTTTATATAAAAATATATTAAAGAATTAAGAAATTAAATTAAGTTAAATAAAAATCATAAGGCCCGATGATTAATCTCACCCTAATTAATAAATTGAGGAAAAAATATAAAGATTATAAAGCCTAAAAAGAGAAAAAAGGGTCTAAAATTTTAATTACGAGAAAAAGGATCTAAAATTTTAATTTTTTAATATTCTATGTTAAATATCTTAATAATTAAAATTAAAATATAGAAAAAGAAATATACTAAAATGAATAAATGTCAAATAACAAATACAGAAACTGTAGAGCACGTTAAATAAAATTAAAACACATTCATTCAAATTTATCTTCAACAACCACTAGCCATTGTGGAGACAAACCAAACAACAGCGGCCAAGAAATAGTAACAAATTCATTATACTAGAAAATTTTACCTTTTGGAAAATTAACACATAAATTTATTTGGAATTACATTGATTTAAACGCTTCCAATAAAACCAATTAGGGTAATATTAGCGCTTATTCATTTATTTCGAAAAGCATTATTTAATTAAAATTATAATTATTAAAATCTATTTTATTTTACACTTTCAATGTTTATAAATTCAACGTGAAAAATAGGTAAAAAGGCAATAAAAATTAAACTTAATATAAACTAGAATCGTCTAAAGAATTAAAAATATTTCAATTGCTTATTTGACCTGGATCCTTAAAAAGTTTACAAAAAAAAACTTGTTGGAGTTTAAAAAATGTAATAAATTACTCTATATTTAAAGAGCAGAGCTAAGTAGTATAGGGACAGAAATCTGGCCCCCCCCCCCTGGGCAGAGAGATGCACATTCACTATAGGAGAGATGAGAGAATTAGAGAAAAAGAGTAATTGAGAAAACAAAGAAAAGCGATTAAAATGTAAAGAGAGCCCAGGCCACTAAAAAACCCCAGCCTAATGGTATTCTCGGGTATGCTTCGCACTACTGCGCGAGTGTTCAACCGTTTTTTTTTGGGTCAATTAATCGATATGCGGATATTATCGATTTGTGAATTGCAACAATTGAATACACATACAATAAAGAATTGAAAAAAAAGTTTAGAATAATGATTGGAATAAAACACAGTTTTTAGTGCGGGAAATAAAGGTGCGCAAAACTTGAAATAATTTTTAGGGACAAATGTTTTTTTAGTCCTCGGTAATAAATTCTTTTGATGTCACTCTCATATCTAAATTTTTTTCATGTGATAAATTAACAGTTACAATGCTGGCATTTTCGGCTCTCCCATTAATCAATAAACCTCACACCCGAAACCGAATATTAAGAATACTATTAAAATGTTATACAAAAAACAAACAAATAAAATTATCGAAATATAATTTATATCTTAAGATAACTATTTTATGTAAAAAACATCTTTGCTCTTTGTTTGTCCTATTTCTATTGCGGGAAATAAAGGACTATGAAAGTGTGCGAAAATTTTTCTTTGTTCACGATTTTATTACGAAAATTTTGAGAAATTTTTTTTTAATTTTGGGAAAACTCTTATTTATTTTCGGCAGTGAAAAGTTTCTTTTAAAACTGAAGAGAGTGCGCGAACAAATGCGAAACGAATAGTTGAAAAAGGATGGATATATTTTGGGAAATAAATTTTTATAAAGAAAATGCTTTAACATAATAGATTTGCTGACTAAATTATACATTAATTAAATGGAATCCATATGCCGGAACCGTCAGCATTTAAATTTTAAAAAATACTCAAAAAGGAATTAACAAACAAATTTATGGAAGGTGTATTTTATTTTAAAAAACAATGAATTAAACCACAAACTAATTCAAGAATTTTAAAAAAGATATAAAAACATAAATTATCAAAGAATTATATTAATAGCCTTTTGAGTGACAATAACTAAATAAAATACTTAATTAAAAATTAAGTAGAAAAAATAAATAAAATATTAATAATTTTAAATTTTAATAAGAGAGATGAACAAAACCATAAGAAAACCTAATAAAAAAAAATTTATAAAACTTTTTATAAAACTATTTAAATAAAGAGCATTATCTTTTGCTTAAAAATTGTTACCTTCACAACGTAGTCAAAATAGATTCCAGTTGAGCAAGTGTTTAATAAAAAGCATTACGTAGAAAGTTTTCCGATGAATAATTTACTTAAATTATAGAAATATATTAAAGCAAATAATGAAGAAGAAGATTTAAACTCTATACATAATTATGAACAATTATAAATGAGAATAATAATTTTAATTGATTAACAAAATGAAAAAATTATAAAAAATTGTTTTCTTTGTATTAAGTGAACAAAAAAGTTTATTCTGCAGCATGAGTGTAATTTTTAGAAAAAAAAGCTTCAGGAAAGACGCAATTTTAATTTAAATAAACATTTAATTTTAAAATATATCTCATCAATTTAAAAAATATGTTTAAAAATGATAAAAAATACAAAATTCAAAATAAGGATTAAAATTTTATAAAAATGAAGAAATTTAATCTTAATGCGTATAAAAAATATCTATAATATAAAACAAATATTAGTAATATATTTCAAAAAAATAATTTTTATAAGGAAGACAGACTAGTCCACTCACGGAAAGGACTGGACAATAGTTAATATTCTATTAATTTTTTCATAATACAAAAAGAAAAAAAAAATTATAATTGCTTGTCTAACATATCCAATAACAAATAGAAGAACACTAAAAATTAATTTCATAAATTTAAAACTTAAAAAATAAACCGCAAACAAATATTATAAAGGTTGTCTGAGCATGAATTTTGATTAAAGCATATCACCAAAGTTTATTATTATACTATTTTAAAAACACGAAATTAAATTTTTAAAGAAATATTCAGGGCAATATCGCTAAACGTGCATGCCATATGTGAACCCTGATAATTTTAATATATATATATATTTATTTATGTTTCTCAAACAAATAACCCAAATATAGAAAATTAAGATTTCCAACAAAATAATTATCAAAAATAAGAGAAATAAGAATAAAAATTACAAAAATTTAAACTTTAAATTAATATTGTAGATTGACTTCGGTCTTGCTCGTCATATGGGTGCTGTATACACCCATGCGTCGGTTGGTGTTGTCATTGACATCGAGAGAGCCCGATACGAGGAGGAAAAAACTCCGAGGACAAGAAAATTTTATCACGTGGAAGCAAATATAAAAAATAATAAATTTCAACAAATAAATAAATGTATCAAAATTCAAATTCCAACAATAAATGCATGCAGAATTTAAATATTCAAAACCAAAAAAAAAACAATAAGAGGAATTGAAAGCAAAAATTAAAAAGAAGAAAAGTAAATAAAAGTTTCTTAACAATATTTCCTGAGAAGTTTTTAAAGTAAAAACAGTAAAATGTATGAATAGAAAAAATTAAAAGTCTTATTACCATACTAACAGAAGTAATAACAAACTATTAAAATTAAATATAATAATTAATTAATATAACGAAGGTACAACATCTATGTAATCTTCACCTAAAGTATATAAATTTTACAGTAGCCGGGATTTATAGAAATCTGACATCAGTGCATATTCTTCACTCAAGCATGAATATAATCAAAACATCCAAAGCTGCATATTCAAAGGTGACAAATAAATTAAAGCCTTTGCTATTTTAATGAAACAAAAAGAAAAATAGACAATAAATATGATTTCAATAATTCATGGCAACATGAAAAAGTACAAATGCAACTTAAAACGAGAAAAACTGAAAATAAAAAATCAAAGTAAAAAAAAATAAAGTAAATAATAGTGAATAAATTTACATAAACAAATACCGCAACTATTAAATCATATAATCCAAAATTAAGGCCTTTCCATTAACATTTTACTTCGACATCAAACGAAAAGTTCTCGATAAAAAAGAAAAGAAAAACAATTATATGAACTACAGAAAAACTAAAGAATAAATGTAATGAATCTTTAAAATAAAAACTCTTTATATAATTGTTTGCATTCTTATAAAAATAAAACGTTACGTCCGAATATCATGGAACAAGAAGCATTATAATAATTATCATTTATTGTTCATATTACAATTGCGTAAGATTAATAAATATTTATAGAAAATTAATTTGAATAAAAAAGATAAGGTAGGAAATCAAATGATTATAAGAATAAAAAACAATCAAACTTATAAATTAAAATATTCATTATTTTATTTTTAAAAATAAATAAATACTATTTAATTAACATAAAAAAAATTTTAAATTTAATATTCGTATTTAATTTTAATTGAAATAAACTAGCAAAAGAATATATTTCTAAAAATAAAAACTGTCAACTTCTTTTTAAATGATATTATTTAATTTTATACGAAAAAATCAATGATGACAAGCATAGGACTTTATTTATTCATTTATTTAAAAAAATGTAATTTATACAAATATAACAATTCAGTTAAAATTATTTCATGTTCCACTTTCAATGTTAAACTCATATAATGACATCGATTTTCGTGAGTTTTGTTGATTATTTAAGTTAATCTATTTATTAGAAAAAATAATCTCCATTTCGTATAAAAGTTAAAAAAAGAGCTAAAAGTGAGCAATAAAAAACATTAGAATTGCAATATTATAAATTGTTTCATGCTTTATGTATTTATTGAAAAAATTAAACTCCAATATATTTATTAAAATAAAAAATTTAAAAGAAGTTTCTCCTATAATAAAATTTTCTGATAAGTCTCTTTAATAAAAAGAAACGATTGATAAATAAAATTTTCAATTATTTCAGAAATAGTGCAATTGTTAGCAAATAAAATTAAAATTGATGTAATTTTTTAAAACCAAATTATTTTAAAAATTGTACAACAGCGATTTAAAAATGCTCGTTAATACTTTTATTTAAGAAAATAAAATAAACATTTTTAATGCGTAATAAAAAATTATTTGAATTAAAACATAAAATTATTACACAATAGTAACAATGAACGAAATGAGGTGTTAACAAAAGAAGCCATTCCAACACAAAATGGCAATGAATATGAATATAAAATATCAAAAACGAATAGTCTACATGTACAAAAATAAATAATTTAATGGAATAATATAATAAATAAAGATTAAATGTAATTTCATCACGTAAAAATCACTTAATTTTTTCCCGGTAACAGATTTAAATTTAAAACATCATTTTATTATAACAAAATGAAAATAAAAATCTTATTCTTTAATATAAATTATTAAAAAATTCAAAATCTAAGTAAAAAAATTTCATTACAACTTAGAATAAAATCCACATTGAGCTAATACGAATGGAAATAAAAATATTTTTTCGGTTGCCAACGTCACACAAAGCAAATAACTCTAAATATAAAACATAATTCAACCTTGGAAGAAGAGCCGAATGTAGAACTTCATTGTCCAAGAAAAATATAAAAATATGTCCTTGCCAGCCTAAAACAAGAAAATTAATATATATTATTAATATATATTTATTAAATTATTTTTTCTTTGCTTAATTTTAATATACCATTTAAATATAATCTATGAATGTATTTTGAAAGAATTAACAATTTCTAAATTCATTACTTAAATATGTATTAAGTAATTTATCCTTTTCTAATAGGCAAAAAAACATATTAAATTCTTAAAATTTAAGGAAAATGCTGAAAATTTAATTTATTTATATTAATGAAAATTGCAGAAATCAAAATTTTCAATAGGGTTAAAATTTATTGGTATAGATTAATGCAAATATTGAAAAAATCCGAAAAAATTCAATAAACATATTATAATTAAATGTTAGTTTGCTAAGGTATGTATGTATTCACAGCAAGCACATGCACCATTACATAGCCTGGTGGGAAACAAGAAAAAAGTTAAATAAATATGAAAAAATTTAAACAAAAGAAATGAATGTGATAAAAAATGCTAAAAATTGCCTTTTAGAATAAATGTGTACTTTTGATTTTTTGTTCGAGTTCGGGTCCGGCGTTTGGAATTGACACAAATGGATATCACATTTTTATCAATGAACTCAAAAACCCAATGAATTTGTTTTTATAACATTAACATTTTCAATTACGCAATTTTTATTGACGCATTTTCGGGGAGCCATAATTATAATTATAAAAATAAAGAAATTTTTGCATATGATCTTAAAAAATAATAAGTTTTATGAAAAAGTTTAAAATTTATTGGCTTTCTGTCAGAACAATCATTTTTATAAGCGAAATGAGCAAAATGATGAGCGGAAAAAAATATTGGAAAAAATCAATTCAAACGAAAAATACAAGTCTACTGAATAAAAAATTAACATGTACGAGGGAACAAGTTAATAAACATTAGGTGAACAAACCTAAAAAGTTAACAATTCTTTTGGTTTGAAAATATAATGATAATTTATTGAAAAAATAAATCTTAAAGAAATTAAAATCAAAATTCATACTTAAATTGTCAACTTATTTATTCATATTTTTTTAAAAAGATAAATTAAAAATATTGTTATGAAAAAAAAAAGTAAAGAAAGATATAAAATTTTTAGTTCGTCTAAATATGTTAAAATATTAAAAATTTTAAAATTTATTAAACGAAAATAATCCTTAATCGTTTTAAATAGATTTAAATATATATAGTGTCCTATGTACACTGAACGAATGACTGAATATGAATATTCTAAAAGTGAAAAATTATAATTATAAAAACATTCAAAAACGTAAAAGTAATCTAAAACCATTAAACAATTTCATTCAAAAACAATAAAAGAAGTAAATAAAAATTAAGAAATTGACAAAACATAATAAATAATTCAAATTTATTGTCTATTTTTTTGAAATGTTGCTATCGTTGAAAATTAATGGATACTCTAATTGAAAAAAGGTTACTAATATTTTAAATATTTTACCTTAAAAAGAAATTTTATATAATTTTGAATAGATGGCTTAAATTTGAAGATACCATTTAATTTGTGCTGAAATTAAAAGATTAAATAACTTTTAAATAAAATACCTAAATATTAATAAATATGATTCTAAAATATGCAATGGCAATGATGAGCAATACCTAAAAAAGGGGAAATCAAGATAATTTCTAAAGTATTAAATCATAATTAGTTTTACATCCAATAAATAATCATTTAAATTGAAACAATAATTTGTCAATTAAGATATAAAAACTTTTCTATTAATTTTAATTTAATTTAAAATATGAAAAAAATTTGTATGACAGAAAATCGAATTTTCTCATAAAATTTCATTAAAGTGCAAAAATACAATCGAAATAAATTATTGATTAAAATAAAATAAGAAACCACCGTAAAACATCAATAAATATTTAAAAGAATTTAATTAATAATTTGAACTTTTACTAATAAAATTTTAATATATGTTCTTCTGAGAAGCAATTTATAAATTAGATTTAAATCAATTATTTTTAAATTCTTAATAAAAAATAAACCTATTTTTCAAAATAAAAGTGGGTGCGAAAAAAGAATGAATACAAAGCATTCCAATTAAATAAAAAATAATTTCCAAGTAATTAAAATAATTAATTTGATTGTTATAATAAAATGTTTAAAAGTAATAAATTATATTGCAAATGAATGTTTGCTCGGTTGCGATTAATAATTTTATTTACAAAACATAAGAATTTTCCTTCACATTCATTTAAAATTTCATTGAATAAAATAACGATAAACTGAGGATCAAAAAAATGAATGTAGACGACAAGATGTAGATAAAAATATTTTAATTAAGTGTAACAAAATTTAATTCAATTGAAATATAATAATTTTAATTTTTTTTTCTGAAACACCAAATAATTTGCTTTTACCAAAGAAGAATACAAAAATTACAGTCGAGATCAAAAGCTTTATAGTTTAATTATTTGTATATTAAAACCTAGATTTATTTAGCCTTTTCTTGATTTAATTAAATATATATTTAAAAAATATATGTTTTGCAAGAAATTCAGATATTAGTTTAAAATAAATAAAGACTTACTGTGCAAAATTTGAAAATACACGTGAACTTCAAAAAAAAATAGAAACTGATGCTACTACATAGAGCGAGGAAAATGACCCTTGAAATGGACTAAGAAAATTAAAAATTAGTAAATTTCATAATATTTAAACAGATGAAAACTAAGAATATTTATACCTTATGTGAAAATGCTTAGAAAATGCTTAAAATTTGAAAAAATTCATTAAAAAAATTAATTATAAACTAATGATTAAAAAGAAAAAAAAAGTTCTTAAAGAAAATTGATTTAATCATAAGGTCAAAATTTAAATTTTATATTTACATTGGATATTTGAAAATAATTACAAAAGGGAAATTTTATTACTCTATTTAAAAACGAAAACTCAATTAAATCCCTATAAAAATGAAATATTCGGTTATTATAGCATATTTATAAATAAATTACAATATAAAAATATGAGTCAAAAACTTTTTTTAAAAAGGAAAACGCTGTGTTATAAAATTGTGAAAGTATATAAATAATAAACAAAATGTATCTAATATTTGTAAAAAATGTCAAATGGGACGAAATGTTATCCTTGTTACTAGGCTCCATTCACAAATAAAATTAAAGAACATAAAAAATTTTATATTAAATCAGGGTACATTTCGACGATTCATGACCGCTCGTTTTATTGGACACGAAAAAGGTTTTTAAATATACTTTTAAATAATCATTTTAATACTACAAATTAAATAATTACTTGCAAATTGTATAAGATAACATTATGGAACTAATAAAGAAATAATCAAAGAAAAACTTAAAAATTAAATACCACCTGCATATTGGCAAAAAAGCCACCCGCTGATTAAAAAATATTAAATTAAAAATACTAATAAAAACATGGATTAAAATAGGTAAAAATGGTTGCAAAATTACTTAAATATATAAAATAATTCATGGATTTTCAAAAAATATAAAATTACAAAAATTAAATATTTAAAATTTAGGAAAAAAGATAAAGAAATATTGAAAATAATTTAACATTATATTTTAACACTGAAAACGACGATTTATTTATTTATCGAACAAACCACAATGAAAACTACGATGTTTTTCTCATAAACAAAAGAGTCGAGACGTGGAAGAACTAATGATAATAAACAAAAAGCAGAAAGTAAATTCAAAAATACGAAAAAATAAATAATATTTATATGCGTTTTTCTAAACCATTATAAAAAAAATTTAAACAAAATTTTGAATTAACAAATATATATAAAAATGTATTAAGCACATGAATAAATAAAACTCAATTTTTTGTTCTAATAATTTAAATGAAATAATAATAATTTTTTTAATTAATTATTAATTTATAAATTTATTTTAAAAAAATAAAGCAATTAATAAAGGCATGAAAAAAATAAAATGATTGAAAAAGATATACATAGTTTCACAAAAAATTTGAGTAAAATTAAAATAATTACATATTAAATTATTCAAAAAATATTTGTTAAAAGACTATAAAATAATAAAAAAAAACAAATTGATTTTTCAAAGGAAAGTGGATGCGAAAAAAGAGTAAATATAAAGATAATTAATAAATTAATCCAAATTATATTGAAAATGAATAAGGATAAAATAATTCAATCACTCAAAAAAGCTTAGAGAAAATAGAAAACTGCTGAAAAATTGATTACTTACATATTATTCGCTTAAAATATTAATCTTAAAAACTGATGAGGTCAAAAAATTAAAATATTGCAAAAAACATTTGACTTAAAAATAAATATATAAGTAATTTTTTTCTCAATTTTTTATAATCTTTATTAGTTTTTGATTTAATTAAAATATTACATCAAATGAAACAGAAAGCTACAACACGAGTATTTATAATACAAGGCAGTAAATACGCGAGAGACTCGGAAAAGAACAGATGCTTTACTTGTCGACAAGAATATAATACCAATAGAATGAAGGGAAAAAAAAAGAACAATTTTTCTAATTTATAATGCAATTCACGAAAACAGTGGGCGAATTTGAATCGCATTTTTTCCCAATACCGAAATAAATAAATTTAAAATATGTACGACGGAAATTAAGAACAAAATATTTATGAATGATAATTGCTAAAAAAAACAATAAACGTTTGAGATGAAAACTGTAAGAATTTGACAATTATCTTGTCAGAATAAGATTTAAACAATTACACAAAATCCCGAAAAAATAAACATGGGAAAATTAGTAATTAAAAAGATATAAGCCCAAAGTAATAAAAAGGTTGATAATAAACACAAAAATGTAGAAATATTTACAAAATTAACCAAATAAAGTCCGTTAAGTGGCCAGTAAAATAAAAAAATAAAAACACAAAATTATTTTTGTGTTAAAATATATGTAATCAAAAACTCAAAAAGAAATTTTGTATTTTAAAGAAATTTTGAGTATAAAAAAATATATTCCTCTTTCTGCAGAGAATTTATAAATAAGAAAATTTACGAAGAAGCAAAAAATGTAATCAGCAAAACGAACAATAAATATAAAAAAGAAGCGTAATTTTTGAAAATTAACAACTCTAAAGAAGAGAATTCATTTACATGCTAATCCAGAGGGTGAATGCGTGCTTACAAAACAATTAATAAAAACCAAAGAAATTAAGAAACAAAATTAATTTTAAGTAAATTGCTTATCAAATTTATCAACTCATAACTAGGGCTGCGACTTTTAGTGACAAAAAATTTCAAATTATTTAACTAAAATAGTGAGCAAAAATGCCAAAATAGTGAGGAAATAGTGGCAAAAAGTGCGAAATAGTGGCGAATAGTGACATAATTTTCATTCAATAATTGAGCAAAAAATTTATATTCACTGGTTGCAGTTGCAAATGAAGTAAATTTCCTTTCTAAGGTTTTCTTAGCAAATATTGACATTTTTTTAAACCAAAAATTTGTCAAGAAAAAAAATTGTGGGAAATTTTATAACAATTTTCCATTTCTTAGTGGTATTTTGGAAAAAATTTTAGATCGATTTTTATGAGTGTATATTTTGGTTTTATTGCATTTTTGTTAAGGAATTTTCCAAAAAATGCTGAAATAGTGAAATATAGTGACAAAACGCCAAAATAGTGATTTCTAGTGCCTGATAGTAAGATCCAAATCGAAAATTTTCAACGCAGAAATGCGTTTTTTGAGCTTCTTTCTTCAAAACAATTGAGCAAAAAAAAATAGTTAAATCACTAAAAATCGCAGCCTTCTTACCCTTAACTTATTTTATTTATTGTGTATAATTTTTTTTATTCTATAGTAACATCATGTATAATAATAAATAAAAACAAAACTTTAAATGAAAAAAATTGTTTTTTTAAAGCTTAAAATATTAAAAAGCAGATATGAAAAAATTATTTTAAAATTATTAAAATTGCGCATGGAAAATTGAGATTGTGGATTTTGTACATTTTTGGAATAGGTATATGTTCGGTAGACGCCATTTGAATTTGTGTGGCATTATGTTTTGTTATTTTCCCCCTCCACACATTCGTTATTGACCCCTCATATATTTTGCATAAATACCCCTCCTCCTTCCTCCCTCATTCACTTCTTCTGTTCACTTTGTCATTTTCTCCTCTTTCCTCTGTGACCCAATTTTCCAATCAATATTTAATTTATTGTTCGCCTTGTCCCCTTTTTATTTTGTTTGAATAAACTTTTGGTTTATTCACTTGGACATAGCGGCGTAACAAATTGGCGACGCCCGCTCTGATTGGACTCATCTTTTTGGCTTCAAATTTGTAAGTTTGAAAGCCAATCGGCTATTCATTTTCAGTTTTGTCTTTTGGACATATCTTCTGAAAAGCCGAGCCGGCATTCATTCTTCATAAAAGCCAGTCGGCTCTCAAAATTCGTCAAATAAGCCAAGTCTGGCAAATCTTCGACAAAGCCGAGACGGCACAGCTTCAAATTCGTTAAGCCGAGTCGGCAAAGGAAAACGAATTCAAAACCGAGTCGGTTCGTCATTCTTCAAAAATGCCAGCACAGCAGGACCCAGCCATTGACCAGTTGGTCAGGTTGCTTGGAGAACAGCAGCAAATTGCGAGGCAGCAAGCGGATCAAATCGCACAACTGCTCGCCAATAATGCGGCTGCTGCTGCACCTGCTGCCATTCAACCTCAACAAGTTCACGACACAATTCCATCGCTTCCGGACATCAATCCATTCGAGTGCTGCGATGATAAGAGCAAAGTCACCGAATGGCTCGAGCGCTTCCAATTCGCTCTTGACTGCACCGCACCGAACGCGAAGGACTTGACGAAAGTCAAATGTCTAATGAACAAATTGAGTGAAGGGGCATTCTCGGAGTACAGCCGATCTGTATTGCCGTCAGTGGTCACTGATTTTGGATTTGACGACACAATCAAAAAGCTGCAAAAGCTTTTCAGTCGTCCACAATCGATTTTTGTCGACAGATATGAATGTTTGAAAGCCGAAAGAGGGCATGGTGAAGATTTTCGACAATTTGTGAACAGACACAGAAAGTTGCTCCAAGAGTTCAAATTTGACATTTTGAACAAGGAACAATTCCACTGTCTCATGCTTCTGACTGCACTGAAGTCCCACAGCGATTCTGCCTTGCGCCAGCGCATTTTGGCCAAGCTTACAGCAGACGGGGACAATGTCAAATATGACAACATTGTGGAAGATTTACAGGTTTACCTGTCCACAATCGCCGAGGCAAAAGTCATCGAACAGCCAACCGGCACGAAGAATGTCTTCGCAGTCAAAAAGTGGCATGGACGCAGCAAACCGTCGGAAAAATGCCATGATCAATCGAAAAATTCGACTGATCAATCATGTTGGCGTTGCGGTAAGACCCATTCTCCCAAATCATGTCCGCACAGCAGTGTTGTCTGCAAAAAGTGCAATAAATCTGGACATTTGGAGAAGATGTGCGAGAAGCACCAGGCCTGGGTCAAGAAAAATTTGGCAAAGAATGCCAACCAACGAAAACAAGCCAATTCTGTTAGGCTTGGAGGGTTGAAGATTAACTTGGTTAATCAACCCAAACGCCTGATCGAAGCGCCCGTCAGCGTCGATGGGAACGCAATCGAATTCGTGATGGACCCGGGTGCCGAAATCACGGTGCTAAACAAGGAATCGCATCAATTGATTGGCACTCGGCTGAGCCCCTGCAGTGAGCAGGCGTTCTATCACGATGGATCCCAATGCCGGTTGTTTGGCAAGGGATCAGCAACATTTTCGATCGGAGGGCGTAAGACAAAAGGAACATTTTATGTATCCGACGAAGGATCATTAAACCTTTTGGGGATCGATATGCTTGATGCTTTGGGTCTTATGGACTCATTTCGGACGAATCTGGAAGATGTTTTGAAGCTCAACAATGTCCAATTTTCGGAACAGGATTCGACTTTGAAAATTTTGAAAGACAAATTTTCTCGACTGTTTGCCGATGGACTTGGCCGATGCGTGAAGGCAAAAGCCCGATTGGAGCTGAAACACGACGCCGTTCCTGTGTATTGCCGACCTCGTCCTGTGCCATACAACACCAGATTGGTGGTTGAGGCCGAATTGGACCGGCTTATGGAACTCGGAGTCATTCGTCCGGTGGAACACACTCGTTGGGCCGCACCCATTGTTGTGGTCAAAAAGGCCAACGGTTCCACGCGCGTATGCGCTGACTTTTCAACTGGGTTGAACAGTGCACTTCTGTTGCATCAGCACCCCTTACCAGTGCCCGAGGACATATTCGCGACACTGAACGGAGGACAAGTGTTCTCCCAGATCGATCTCAAAGATGCGTATTTGCAGATTGAATTGGACGACAATTCGAAGGAATTGTGTACCATCGCAACGCATCGTGGTAACTTTGAGTACCAAAGGCTTCCTTTTGGCGTAAAATCCGCCCCAGGAATTTTTCAATCCATTATGGATTCGATGTTGGCTGGCTGTAATTGCGCAATCGCATATCTGGACGATGTCATCGTTGTGAGCAGATCCGCCGATGAACATCAACAGCATTTGGCAAATGTTTTCCAACGAATGGAAAACTTTGGATTCCGGATCAAGCCAGAGAAGTGCTCCTTCTTCCAAAGCCAAATCAAATATTTGGGCTTTATTGTCGACAAAGACGGAAGAAGGCCTGATCCCGCTAAGATCCAAGCCATTGCAGAAATGCCAGTGCCAACAAATGTTTCGGAATTGCGTTCGTTCCTCGGAATGATCAATCATTATCAGCAATTCGTCCGAAACATGCGATTCATCAGACAACCAATGGATGAGTTGCTGAAGCAGGACGTGGCATGGAATTGGTCGAATGAATGCCAGCAGGCCTTCGATAAGGTCATCAAAATCCTGCAGTCAGACAAATTGCTGACGCATTACGACCCGGCTCGCGAAATCGTCGTTTCTGCCGATGCTTCTGAGCACGGCATTGGAGCCGTCATTGCTCATCGCTTTCCGGAAGGCAATTTGAAGGCCATCGCGCACGCATCATGCTCGCTTACGCCCGCTGAAAAGAACTATTCCCAAATTGAAAAGGAGGGATTAGCTCTGATCTACGCAGTGAAAAAGTTCCACAAATATCTGTTTGGACGCCATTTTACACTGCAAACGGATCACAAATCTTTGTTGGCCATTTTTGGCAACAAAAAGGGAATAAAAGCGTGCACAGCAAATCGATTGCAGCGTTGGGCCATCACGCTTTTGGGCTACGACTTCGACATTGAATACAAAAGCACGTCAGAATTTGGGCATGCCGATGTTTTGTCGAGACTGATTGCGAAAACGCCATTCCCGGACGATGAAAGAATTGTGGCAAGTATTAGCACTGCTGGAAATTTAGTGCTGAACGCCATTGAAAAAGGACTTCCAATTGTCAATGAGAATCTGATCAGAGCCGCTGATCAGGATCAGACAATCAAGAAGGTCAAAAAGTTTGTCAAAACTCAATGGCCCAACAAAAAGGCAATTTCTGACGAACTTCAGCCATTCCACCGCAGGCGAGACGCATTGACAATCGAGAATGATTGTTTGCTTTATTCCGAACGAGTTGTGGTCCCTGCCTCTCTGCAAAATGAGGTATTGCAACTTCTGCACAAAGGGCACCCCGGAATAAAACGGATGAAAAGCCTCGCGCGCCAATACGTTTATTGGCCTGGAATGGACGAGCACATAGAAAACGTGGTAAAATCCTGCCAACCGTGTGCTGCAGAAGCAAAAGCACCAGTGAAGACCGAACTTCACTCTTGGCCGAAAACGGATGGTCCATGGAAACGAATTCACATGGACTATGCCGGACCGTTCTTCGGAAAGATGTTCCTCATCATCGTGGACTCTTTCTCGAAGTGGCCCGAAGTTTTCGAGATGCGCTCGTCCGGAACAGCCGCAACAATTGAAAAGTTGCGTGGCCTTTGCACAACTTTTGGCTTGCCGGAGACTTTGGTCACCGACAACGGCACCCAATTTACGTCCAACGAATTTAAGCAATTCGTCACTCAAAACGGCATTACCCACCTATTTTCGGCGCCTTATAACCCCATGTCAAATGGGCAGGCTGAACGTTTTGTGGACACGTTCAAACGAACGTCCCGAAAATTAAAAGGGGAGGGAATTGCCAGCGCATTGGAGACATTTTTGGTCACGTACAGGACAACGCCAAGCGAGTCGCTGAATGGCAAAAGTCCGGCCGAAATGTTCCTCCAGCGCAAAGTTCGGACAACTTTGGACCTGCTTAAGCCAAAACCGAAACAGCCGATCATCCGTGACGAAGCAATGGAAAGGACATTCAACCGGCGCTTCGGAGCAAAACCGAGATATTTCTCAGTTGGAGACAAGGTTTATGCTCGACATCGGCTGTTGCAACAATGGAGAGCTGGACGTGTCACGACTTCGAAAGGAGTGATGTACGACGTGGAATTCCCGAACGGATTAACATCCCGTTTCCACGCCAACCAGCTGATCAAGAGGGACACCGATCAAATGGACACTGATCCACTGGACGTGTTTAATGAAGAATTTGGTTTGCCAAACGTGGCACAGCAACCAAATCAGCGCCCAAACGTGGCCGTGGTTGAACCGAACATTGTGATCAATGCTGAGCCAGCAAATGATCCACCGCCCGCCGAACAACAGCAAAATTCGCCGAATATTCCTCGACGACAGTACCCGAAGCGGAACCGTCGTCCGCCCGATCGCTACTCACCGAAGTGATCTGAGGACCGAGGCTTGCTGATCAGATGGAAGGAAGACTCTTTTAAAAGGGGAGGTGTTCGGTAGACACCATTTGAATTTGTGTGGCATTATGTTTTGTTATTTCCCCCTCCACACATTCGTTATTGACCCCTCATATATTTTGCATAAATACCCCTCCTCCTTCCTCCCTCATTCACTTCTTCTGTTCACTTTGTCATTTTCTCCTCTTTCCTCTGTGACCCAATTTTCCAATCAATATTTAATTTATTGTTCGCCTTGTCCCCTTTTTATTTTGTTTGAATAAACTTTTGGTTTATTCACTTGGACATAGCGGCGTAACAGTATATTACGCGATTTTTTTAATTTTTCGCTCGCTCTCTCCATCTGACTCCCCCTTTCTCTCCCTCGTTCTCTCCATCTCTCTCTTTTTCTTTCTTTCTTTCTGACACCTCCTCCTCCTCTCTCTCCCTTTCCTTCGCTGCGTTCTTAAAAATCAACCGAAAATGACGCTGACCCGTCGCACTATTTGCATTGCTCTCAGCAGACCATTTGACATTACTTCTCCAATAACCAATTGGTCCTTCCCTTCCATTCCCCCGCAGTCCACCTATTTTTCCTTTTTTACAATTCGTTGGCTAAAGATGGTAATAAATTAGTTCAGCATTTTGTCCCCCCTTCCTCCACCTTTTGAGAAAATATATATTTTTTTTAATTTTAAAGTCATAAAATATGTTTTAATCTTTTTTGTGGGTAGTTGAAAATTTCGACCTTTGGAGAAAAAAGCATAATATTTTTTGTACTCAATTACGATTTTTAATTGCTAATAATCGATAAACTGTTATGTACTTATATTGTGCTAAAAGTGCTGAAATAAACGCAAAACACTGGAAAATGTCAAAAAGTGGTGAAATAAATGCATAAAATTAAAAACCCCGTTTCAATATTAAAACTTTTTTTCAATTAAATAATAGACAAACGATGAAAATGAATTTAGAAATTGAATTTAAAATTGATTTAGTTAAACCAACTCACATACAAAGCGATAAATTGTTAATATTTCTTTATTAACCCGTGAAAAATTTGGAACTTCTACGAAGACATGATGACGAGAAAAATTTTACATTAAAATATTAATATTATAAAAAACCTATGTGATTTAAAAAAATACCGACAAGATGTTGTATAAGACTATAACTAAAACCAGTCGAATAATTAATATGTGAAAAAGGAGCACAAATAAAGCTCCATTGCTATAAAGTTTTGGTAATAGAGTCAATTGATTACATGAAAAATGTAAACCTAATAAAATCCAAAAGAACTTATTGAATAAAACTACAAAAAATGGACCTTTTTATTAAACGCACAATAATCAAATTAAAAGGCTTATACTGAAAGCTAAAAGAGCATAAAAACGATATTTTCTTTGGAAAAGTTTACGTTCCGGAAAACAAGAGTAGTTATATCTTTATAAATGAAAATTAAAGCATACATGAAAATAAACAAAAAATAAAAATAAAAACTTATGCATTCGAAATAAAATATATAAAGTCAGATAAAATTTTTGTATAGAATAACAGAAAGGAAAAGTACTTTTAAAGTATAATAAATAAATTAATATTCTTTAGTTTAAATTATTTATTTAACATTTAAAAATATATATAATTTTATGCTGAAATAAAGTAATAAAATCAAATTTAATTCCAAAATTGTATTATGCTTAATTTCATGAAAATTATTCTTTTTAAAAAATATTAAAATTTTAAATTTTGATAAAATCAACTAAATTTATAAGCATGAACACTCAAAATTGACTTTTGTTGTATCTAGATCTTTCTATGAATGAGAGGGTCAACATTAAATAAAAAGAGAAAATATTTTTTATTTAAAAAAATGAAAACTTAAATATGTAGAAAAATTTATTTTAAGCTTTTGTTAATTAATAAAAAATAAATAAATGAAAATGTTAAATAAATACTTATATTTAAAAAAAATTAAAATTTAACTAAATGCGAAAAACATCTAGCGATAAAAGTATGCTTCTTACAGACGATTAAAAATCGTTTTATGTCATGAGTATAAAACAGTTTATTAAATTAAAGAATAAGAATTCAATTCAAATAACAGGCACAATATTCCAAAGATAAAAATATTAACACGGTAATAAAAAATATATTATTTTATAAAATGCAATGAATTAATTCTTACAAAATAAAGATCTGAACGGATGTGAAATAATACATAGGAAGCGTATGAACATTTATAAATAAATTGATTTTTTATAAAACAACTGCAAATTCAAAAATAAATAAGAAAAATAGGAGTAAAAATAATATTTATTAAATAAATAAAATCAAAAAATAATGATGTAATTTAAAATTTAAAATACAGAAAAAAATAATTTAAATTAAGCAACAAAAAACATAAATTATTTAATATTTTTGGTATTAAAAATTTTAAAAAATTTCAGAATTTCTAAAAAACAGCTTGTGATAAAAGTTATGGCTATTAATTGCAGTAGCAGAACAATTCAAATTGGGTCAAAAATTACTTGAAAAAATAAAAATAACAAAAATACCGCCTGCCAAAAATGTCTATCACAACTTTGCAGTTTACAAGAGAATCATCCGTTTTAGAATTTAATTTACCCAAATTAAAGAAAATTTCTATTAATTATAAGTAATGAAAACTAATAGAAAAAAAAACTTTGCATAATTATTTATAAATATACAACATATATATTCATAATGAAATGCTCAAGTTAAAATTAACAAGAATTTTATGACCTATAAAAAAATTATAAAAACTTAAAAGACATTTAAAAGGCATTTAAAAATCAAATGTTTATTTAACATTAATATTAAAATACACGTTAATAATTTTTTAAAAATATTACATATTTATTATTATTATAAAGCCAAACAATTAATACTTAAATTTTGAAGAAAATAAAAAACTAACAAATAAACTTTTTTACACAATTTACAAATTGGATTTAAATAGTTGGTCGGAGTTAACGACAAAAACAGTTAATTCAACATGCGATAAAATTATTCCAACCAACATTAATTTATAAAATTAAAAAATTAATAAATATAAATTTAGAATCTTTTACATATTCTAAATTATTTAATAAATGATTGATGGTTGAAACAATAGTAATAAGGAGAATCTTGGACAATTGAAGAACCATAATTCTTTTTTGAAAATGGATAATTACAGTTGAATAATCGATTATTGTATTAAAGAAAATAAAAATAACAAAAATTTTCATACAATACAAAACCATTATAGTAAAAATAAATTATTTCAAATTACAAATTTTGTTAATATTTAGTAGTAAACCTAACTGTGTTAAAAATTATGATAAAAATTTATTTATTTTAATTTTATAAAACCAATTAGCTTTAAAGTTTTCTGTTTATACAACAAATTTTTTGTTCGAATACAATAAAAATATTCAATTAAGACAGCGAGTCCATAATAATATAAAGAAAAATTCATCAATTTTTATAAAATATCACAACATTGCAATAATATTTCAAATCGATAATTCACGGCAAAGGCCAAAACAGGAATTATTTTAAATTTACGGATGGAAAATAAATAAAATTTGTATTAAAGTAAACAAATATAATATTTTGTTTTAAAATTTGATTTTGTTAAAGTTTGGCAGAAGCCAAGCTACAAAATGATAAATTAAAACAAATAAATGTATAAATTAATTATTATCAAAGCAATAATTTTTTATCGATTTGAATCGAACGTATTTTTACGATATTAATTTGAATTCCGAAAATATTAAATCAGAATAATATACGATATAATTCAAAAATAAGTAATTTTTATTAATGAATCAATATCCAGATTAAGAAAATTTCATTCCTTTTTTTTAATAATAAACTATTAACTCAGGTAATTGAGCAAACGATGTTTATTATTTTCATAAATTGCAAAACATCCAAAAAAGATAATATACAAATCATTTAAAAAAAATTTAGAAAGGAATAAAACACCCTCTAAATATTGTTATTAGAAAAAGAGCCATACAATGATTATTAATATAAAAAGATAAAAAAGAAAATAACATCGAATTGCAATGTAAATATTAAATCAAATTTTTTTTACTAAAATAATTTAACAACTTTACCATAAAAATTTAGATTTTTAAAAAAGCTTAAATATTAAATTAGCAAGTAAAAACTGGATTTAGTATATTAATCGGTTGCACATAAAGAAAGAAAAGTTTGAAAGTAAATAACATTTAAAACTTAATAATACAAACCTTGCGATAAATTATTTTTTTATAATATTTTTGAAAACAAATCTTTTAATTATAATTTATATAGAAATAAATAATATTAAAGATAGAAAGAGATGGTATTTAATGCTAATCGAATATAACGGATAGGTTTAAAGAATTGGAGGCCTAGCAATAAAGCTTCGTAACGAGTGTAATATATATTTTATGAAAATAAATCAAAAAGAAAGGCTTAAAACTTTAAGTTAATTATGACACCATTATGATTTATATAAAAAATTCAAAATTATTTTTGATTTTAAATTAATATCTTTTCTATTAAAATCAAATAAAAAATAAAGGAATTTATTAACCAATCTAAATATAAAATAAGAAAAATAGATTTTTATTTTATATATATATATTTATCATGGTATCGTGGAAAATAATTAGACCCAGCAAAATAATTGGTGTAAACAACTCAGGAATTACAAAAAAACAAATACAGACCAAAGAAAACTACCTGCAATTTTTGCATTAAAATATGTAACAACTGAAGTTAAAGAAAAAAATAATAAATTTTTCACATTAATTTTTACTTTTTTTAAGTGCAAACAAAAGCGAAATTTAAAAATTATAATAATTCATTTTATAAAAATAGTAAAAAATGAATACGAAAACCGAGCACCAGAAGATGAATATGAGATGTAAGTCTTCAAGAGCACCGGACCACCAATTTAAAAGATTTAAAATTCATATTAAATTACTAACTAATTATCGGACACAAATTTTTTATAGAAGGTATAATTTTAAAAATTTGCCAAAATATATAATTTATATATTTTATTTTTCAATCAGAAAGATGAATCGAATAAATAGTAAAAAATAAATTCAGGTAATGGATTATTTAAAAAATTAATTAATTAAATATTTCAAATTCTAATTCAAATTAACCATAAAAATAAATAATGAAATCATGAATGAAATAAACTTATAAAATTCTAGATTAAAAAAAATAATTAACTCTATGTTCATTTAAATTATAGACAATTAATTTATCGTTAACATATTCTTGAGCGAAATGCTCAAAGAAAACTTTACCAGCAGATGATCTTTGATCTGCACAACAATCGCGTATTAATAGTTGAGAACATGTCAAGTAATTTGAGAAAACCTCAAAAAGTTCAAACTTAAATCAATGTTACATAATAACAAGAAAAAATAAAATAATTAAAATAAAATAAACAGAAATCAAAGGTTTAATAAATAAAAAAAGAGGAAAAAACTTATAACAATATAATAATAAAAATAATCATATGCTAGAAATGAAGTATTAAATTGAAATTTATATTATAAAATATTGAATTCTTGTTAATAAATTATAACATACCTCATTAATTAAATATTAATAACTTAATTAACGTTGTTAATGCATCGGCCAAACTAAACTCGATTTTCTCATATGAAGAAACAAAATTAAACTACTATAATTTGTGAGTACAAAATGCCAAACACATTGCACGAACTCACAAATATTTCATGCGAATGCACGAGAACGGCCGATACCTAAGGCATTAATGAAAGCTGATTAAATGTAAAATAAACAATTATTTGGATAATTTAAATAAATAAAAAGTGATTTATTCTTCGGTCAAAAACAGAAAAATATAGTCGAAAAAAGTTAATAAATAGTGCACTTATTGAATATAAATAAGCAAATGGCCTAAATAAAGAAATATAAAAATTTAAATTTAACAATAATTTGAATGTGATATTAAAATAATTTTTATATAAATGATAATGCATAAAAAAAATTCCTTCTTTTTTTTCGCAGTAAAATGTATTAATAGGATTTTTAATATAACAGTTAAAAATATAATCACTCTAAAATTAACACTACCTTTAATTAACATCAATGAAAATAATTTAACCGTAAAAATATTTTTCAATGTAAGTTGTTCAAAAGTTTGTAGATAACAAGACAAACTTTGCATAAAAATATCAATTTATTGAAAAATATAATTAAAAGCGCATCAATTGGGAGTGGTTAAATTGAAATACCTACAATTTTTAAACTTTAAGAAGCATTTATAACAAACAACGTTTCAGTTATATCGAAATTGGGAGCTCGCTCTGTTAGATACTTTAAAATGCAATTAAAATTTAATAAACATATTAAATTTAATATAAAAATTAAAAAACATGCACTTCAATTTTTTTAAAATCTGAGACAAGACGAAATTGGCAACTCACCATTGAAAAAGTATATTAATCACAATATTAATTTTAAATTTTAAATTGATGAAAAGGGTAAAAAATTAATTTTTTTTTATAACTGAGTATAAAATAAATACATTAAAACTGATTAAATTCAAATATGTTTGTATAAAAAATGGCTTCTTTTCAAATATATGAGTCAAAAAAATGTTGGATTATGTGTTGCGTAGAGGAAACGATATTGGCTCGCATATTTAAAATTTTGAGCACAAATCAAGATAATTTATTTAATATTTATATTTTTAAACACTAATTACTGAATAAATTATATTAAACTAAAATTAGAAAACTCGAAAAATATTTAAAAATAACCAATATCCTAATTAATATAAAATTTAAAAAAACATCCAACTGACTATTTAAAAAATAATTACGAAGAAAATGTTACAAAAAAATTAATTTAAAGTCCCTAGAGGTTTTAATGACACTTTTTGTCTCCAATACTCTCAATATTAAAAAATAAATAAGAAAAAACAGTTAGAATTATAAAAAAATGAATAATTTTTTGAAATTTCAACAATCTAAAGAAGAGAAAATAGAAATCTAAAAATTCTATGAAATTATAAAATGAAATGATAAAATCTAATACATTAAAGCAGTCTTCATAATCGAGTGTTGTTGGCAATCAATTTAAATTAATAAAATCATTTATAGAAACAAGGTGACAATTATCCCAAATGGGAAAAACCTTGGGCGCACAGTCATTTGTTCCCTTTGAACTTACCAATGAAAAAATAATAATTTTCATTAAAACATGCTATGAAATTTATCTATATAAACAAGGAAACAAATTGAACACAAAACTTATGCTTTGAATATTAAAATAATTTTTATAATAATTAATTTACCTAATTGAGAGTAAAAAATAATTATTGATAAGTAAAAATATATGTACAAATGATTTGTTAAAAAAGAATTTATTAAATTAAACAGTTTTTTATAAAATAACTTCAACTGAAAAGAAATAATTACGACAATTGGATTAATATAATATTCAAAAATTATTTCTTTTAATTATTATGAAAAAATATAGAAATAATTTATTGTAAAGCTAATAATTTAAAACAGAAGCAATTGGAACTCTTGATACAGAAATGCGCTTCAATATCATGAAGTTTTAATATTAAAGTTGTTTTTTATGGGTGTTCGAAAAGGTAAAACCCATCAAACAATGAATGATCACACTTCGATTATTTATTTTTCAAAAAAATAGAGTCTTGAAATGAAGGCCAAACTTTAATGTGAAAATTTATGTAATCTAAAAACTCACAAATAAATTTTATATCTAAACTATTCCAGAGGGTGAATGCATGTTTCTTACAAAACAATTAATATAAAAACAAGAAATTAAGAAACAAATATTAATCTTAAGTAAATTGCTTTAAACAAATAAAATTTATTTAACCATAACTTATTTTATACTATCGTGCATAATAAATAGTAGTGATGTTCGAGACCGAAAATTTCCCGAGACTCGAGACCGAGACTTGACCCCGAGACCGAGACTCGACCCCGAGACCGAGACCATAAACTCCGAGACCGAGACCCAAAAAACCCGAGACTCGAGACTTTTTTCAAAAAATTTTCCTATTCGCTTAAAAATCGTTTAAAAATTTTTTCGACTCTATTCTTGACTAATTTTTCGTTTTTTTTTATTATTTTGATTCAATTTGGTACAATATTTATCATTTCAAAAACGCACAAAACAAAAAATTAGTTAGTTTTTTTCGCGGTTTTTGAGTCAATTTTAAAAAATAAAGGCTATTTTGGAGCTCCGGCGGTGCCGATAGGCGCCGACGGGAAATTTTTTTTTAATTTGAGTGCAATTTGTTAACAGATTTACACCAAAAAATGACCAAATGTTTTTACTTTGAGCTATTTTTTTAAATAAAATTGAGGATTTTAGGGGTCCGGCGGTGCCGATAGGCGCCGCCGGGGAAAATTTTGGAATTTTCAGTGCACTTTGTGAACAGATTTAGTCCAAAAATGACGATATTTTATGATTTTAATTGTTATAATTGTGATTAAATTTCCTGGAAAAGGGAATAATTCTGAAAAATTAGAAGAAAAAATTACTACTTAGGGTGTAACATAAGTTTCCGCACAACTTTTTTAAAAGAATTTTTTTATGAATATAAATTTAAAAAACCATAATCATGATCCTAAATATCTGACATTATTATTGAGAATGAGTTTGCTATTTATCAGGCAAGAGATAAATCCCATTAGAAAAGTATTTAAGGAGTTAGAGTTGATAATGTAAAAATGCTCATTTTCGAGGTATGTATTTTTGATGGCTGATTTAAAGAAAATGAAAAGAGATACAGAGACAGAGAAAACGTGAGTAAATAGAGCAAAGTTAGTACTATAAAAAATTATATGAAAAAAATTTTATGACTTCAAAAATGAATTATTGGAAGGCAGAGTCTAAAAATGGTCTCCAAAAACGGCATTTTTAAAGACCATCAAATAACAAAATGTTTTAAAAGTGGTTTTGGAAATTCCGAATTTAATTAAACTAAGTAAATTGACCACGCTGAGTCCGAATATGGCCTTAGATTTGGTCTCTGGGTTCTCAACAAACCTGTACAGCTCCAACTTCATGCATGGAGTTGGAGCAGTACAAGCTCAGGGTTAAAAGATAGGTCAAATTAAAGGCCATATTCGGATTCTGCTGGTCTAATTTGTACAGAAAACCTTCTTTTTTGTTATATCAGGTTACTTTTTTGACCATAAAAAATTCGAGAAATATTAGTGGCCCATTTTGAATTTTTGCATGGTCGGGAAAAAATACTAAAAAAATTGATCAAGCAAATAAAAAATGAAACAATGGCATGGAATGAAAGAAGACATTATGACGAACAAAATAAAAAAAGAATTATTAAAATAACTGCAGAACGGAGTTATGAATTTTTGAATTTGTCAAAAAAAATTTGTGCGGAAACTTATGTTACACCCTAAGTACTTGGAGGGGCACTGATCCAACGCTAAAATGAAGAAAATAACCAAGAACACAACCCACTGAACCATATACATTAGTAAGAGTATTCTATGCACCCGGATCCATACAAACTAATTAGCGCACTGTTGACGGAAAATGTTAGAGTTGATCATATATGTGTTCGGCTTGAAAATGGTCAGAATGTGCCTCTATATTCACGCCCTGAGTATCAAGAGCAAATCCAACGCTTGCTTAATATTATTGCGGATTATAATCAAAGTGATGCTATGGATTTTTTGAAAAAATCTTCACATTTTGTCCATTTTTAGTTTTTTTTTTATTTAATGTTTTGGCTATTTTAACTAATTTTAAATTTTTTTTTCTTAAAATCAATTACTGTCAATTTGATATTGTAATAATTTTTTGATTTTAAATATTGTTAGTTAATCAATTAATCTGAGACTGAACCTTTTTGCTTAAATTTAATCATTGGTGTAAATTTGGTGACGTTTTGGGTTGGTGACATTTTGGAATTGGTGCCGTTTTGGGTTGGTGACCTTTTGGAGTGGTGCAGTTTTGGGTTGGTGTCATTTTGGGTGGTGCCGTTTTGGGTGGTGACGTTATGGAAGTTGACGTTTTGGGTTGATACCTCATTAGGGGTGTAAAAAAGTCTCGGTCTCGAGTCTCGAAAGTCTCAAAGACCGAGACCGAGACTGAAAACCCGAGACCGAGACTCGAGACTCGAGACCAAGACCAAAAAAAACCGAACTTTTCTCGAGTCGAGACTCGAGACCGAGACTCTCGAACATCACTAATAAATAGGTGTAATCAATTTCAAAAAATTAATTTAAAAAGAGAAAAATAAATCGCAGAAACATAATAAAATTAACAAGATACGGAGACAAAATTTAAAAGAAAATGGAATCTGTCAAAAATAAAGGTTTTATAATTGAGTGAAAAAATAAAAAATAAACTCTATCAGAAAAAATGAGTAAAACTTCTGCCCTTAAAAATATTATTTTAAAAAACATTAAAATAATTGTATTGTTAAAAAAAGGATATAAAAGATCAATTTGTAATACCAAAAACATTATTTTAAAATTGATTATTTATTTTTATGACATTTTTTGCAAGATTTTTTGCTTTTCTAAAAAAATTATTTAAAAAATCATGGTAAATTTTTTAATTATTTTTTGATATATTTTGTACGTTTTTAGTATATATTTTGCGGTTTTTTACATGAGATTTTTCTCTCACTCTCTCCCTCTGACCCCCCCCCCCCCTTCTCTCTTTTTCTTTCTTTCTTTCCTTTCTGACTCCTTCTCTCTTTCTCTCTCCTTCGATGGTCTTAAAAATGAACACAAAATGACGCCGACCTGTCGCACTATTTGCATTGCTCTCAGCAGACCATTTGACATTACTTCATTCAAAATCCTCCAAATAGTCCTTCTCCCTCCATTTACCAGTTCACCTAATTTTCTTTTTTACCATTCGGTGGCTAAAAGAATTGTAATAAATATGTTCAGCAGTTTGTCTTTTCCCCTTTTCCTCCACTTTTTTGAAAATTTATTATTTTTTATTTTAAATTCATAAACATGTTTTAACCATTTTCGTGGGTTAGCTGAAAATTTCATTGAAGAAAAAAGCATAATATTTTTTGTGCACAATTACGATTTTTAATTGCTAAAAATCGATAAACAGATTCCTATATTATGCTAAAAATGATGAAATAAACGCAAAAAAAAGATGTCAAAAGGTGGTGAAATAATTGCCTAAAATTAAAAAATTCCGTTTCAATATTAAAAAAAATTTCAATTAAATAATAGACAAAAGGTGAAAATAAAATTAAAAATTTAATTAAAAACTGATTTAATTAGACCAACTCATATACAAAGCGATAAATTGTTAATTTTTCTTTATTAATCTGTGAAAATTTGAAACTTCAACGAAAAAAAGAGAAAATAATTTAAACGAACTCATAAAATTACTGCATATAAAACTAGAAATTCCAAAAGCGGGAGTGAAGATTACATAGCGCCATCACCAAATGTATATGCCAAGATTAAAAGGAAAACAGAAAATAATTTAAACGAACTCATAAAATTACTGCATATAAAACAATAGAAATGAACGCATATCGACCTTTGTGTTAAAAATGCAACATTTCTATTAAATAAACATATATCAGTGAAATAACTATAAAATATAATTTATTTCAATAAAAATTAATAATTTAATAGCAACTGGAATGAAACATAGATTCATATTTTTTTAACATTAAGATAAAGAAGTTAATAATAGATCTACATTGGTATTTATAATAAAATACACAAATTAAATATTCAAAAAATTAAATAAAAGCGTAAAAATAAAAAGATTTTTATAAATAAATAATAAAAACTAATTAAAATATAAGAATTAAAATAAAGGAAAATGTATGCAAAATGGAGATTAGATGGCGACATCACCGAATATACTAGAAAATATTTTAAAAATTTAATTTGGAATTACGTTAAGAAATAAAAAATTAAAATCCAAAGTTTAATGTATTTTTTGGTTTGTTGACATCCTTGAAAATTATTATGAAGGCTATAATTAAAAAAACTAAACAGACATTTTAAAATGGAATACATAATTATAAAAAAAGCAAAGCAATTCGTCAATCTTTACATGTAACACTTATCTCCGCACATGTTTGATTTGATGCTAATCACGCATTGCATATCCAAAAATTAATAAGAATGTTACGTGTAAAATCTAAAATGTATAACACATTTATTTAAATAAATTAAAAGCAAAAAATAATACTGCAATTTAAAATTTAAAATACAGAAAACCTAATTTAAATTATGCAAAAAACATAAATAAAATTTGATAACACCTTTGGTATGTAACTTCAATGATTCAAAAGTAAAAAACAGTTAAAGTCATTAATTTACCCACAAAGGAAGATGATTAAAATAACCATGAATTACATTGTTTAGCTATAAAAAGTTAATCTAATTTATTTATAAGAAACAAATTTAAATATAATTAAATAGATAAATAGATAAAAAGATTTCTAAAAATGGAAAATATCTAATTAACATTTTATAATAAAACTCAAATATTGAACTATCTAATTATATCAAAATATTTAAATTATAATATCTATGCTTTCTGCAAAAAATATTTTAAACTTAAACATCGAAAGTTGGGTTAAAAAAACGCTAATATGGCCATAAAATGTCTAAAAGCCCGAGATATTGAAATAAATCATTTTTTGTTTTATCTTTTAAGACAGAATTAAATATTATCATGAAATGTGCCTGTTAAAGGACTGAATAACTAAATAATAAAATATATTAATATTATTTTGTATATTCAATAATCTTTATAAATATGAATTCTATATAATCCAACAAAAATATATGTTTCGTTAATGAAAAAGTCGAAAATAAAATATATTTATTGGAAATAAATGAATAAATTTTCCTTATTATACATTAAACTTAACGAATTATACAAAATTCAATACATTAAATTTTGTAGTATGACTTGATGAAAATAGCGAAGAGATCCGTCCATTCAATAAAATATAATAATTATTAATTAATATTCGTTTGCCAAAGGGTATGATTTTCATACATCCTGTCTTTTAATGATTCGCCAGGTTAGGATAATTCAAGATTTTTTAGAATGCAAAAAACAAAAAATAAAATAACTAATAAACTTATGCAAGATAAAAAATAATATGTTGAAACAAAATGTCCAACTTAAATATTACTAATTGAATAAATTTTATTTAAATAATGTAAAATCACTTTGTAATAGACGAGTAATACAAACAGTAAATAATGAATTTCTACGTTTAATAAATACAAAAATATAAACTAATATATTCTTCTATCTGACGAATATCATAAAATAAATATTCATAATTTATTGAACATTTTGTAAAAATCGTTTGGTATAACAATGTGCCATATGTTTTTATCGTAACCAAATAAACAAAATGAAAATAAATTACATTAAAAACAAATAAAGTAAAAAAAAAATAAATGAATGACATTGAGATAATACTTAATTAGAAATTTAATTTATCATTAATATTTGACCAAATTTAAATAAATTTACTTAAAAAGTTTAAGAAAAAATGGATTCTTTCAAATAATATACTCCAAAAAGTTATTTTTGGTTTTAAGTTAGCACTTCAGGGCTTAAAACTCACACAATATCATTTAACAATTAAAGCACAATATTTGTTGATAAAAATGAAATTTGACATGCTTAATATGCAAAAAATCTGAACAGTACAAAAAATATACAACAAACATAAATCACAATGAAATGCTCAAGTTAAAATTAACAGGATTATGCTTTATTAAAAAATTTTAAAAGCTTAAAAGACCAAATTTTTTATAAATTATTTCAAATAAAAATCAAGCAAAATGAAATACAAATTAAAATAACGAATTTAAAAATCAAAATGTTTATTTAAGATTAATATTAAAATACATGTTAATTCTTTTTTTAAATATTACATATTTACTAAATTATTTTTTCAAGGCCAAACGCCGAAGCTAAAAAAGTATGCGTGTGGCGAAGCTAAAAAAGTATGAGTGTGGGCGAAGCTAAAAAAGTATGAGTGTGGGCGAAGCTAAAAAAGTATGAGTGTGGGCGAAGCTAAAAAAGTATGAGTGATGGGTGATCGGAAGGGGCGGGTCATTTCAGTACCGAACAAATCTTTTTTAATTTATTAATATAAATTTTAATCATATAATTGAATAAGAGCTAATAATAAAAATTATATTTGACTATATTTAAGTTCACACGACCACAAAAAAAGGACGCGACCATAGAATAATTTGAGAAATTTAAGACACCGTAACTTATTCAAGAAGCATTCTAATTAAATATTCTTGATATCATTTGATAGCTCTAAGTGTCCTCTATTTGTCTTTAAAATTTCAAAAAAATTCGTTGTGTTTCAAAGAAGTTGTGGTCAAAAAGGTTTAGCAAATCAATTTATGAAATTTACAAGCCACAACTTTTTTGAAGCATATCCAAATTTTTTGAAATCTTAAAGGCTAATAGAGGACACTTAGCGCTATCAAAAGATACAAGATTATTTAATTTGAATGTTTCTAGAAAAAGTTATGGTGCTGATAATAAATTGATCATTTTTAAGGTGATCAAATATTCAACCAAGTATAACTTTCTATGTACAAAATCGTAGACCCATCATTCCTAAAGAAATTCGGTAGCAAATTTTGTGTTCTTGCTATTAGGCTTGTCCATTTTCTCTAGAAAAATTTCCCAGCCCACTAGGGATTTCGAAAATTTCCCCGATTTTCAGTGTATTTTGGGTGTCCCGGTCTTCATTGAGAAAACGAAAAAATTACGACAAATGGTCAACTACATATTACCAATATAAAATTTGAAAAATAAAATGATCAGCAGATAAAATTAAAATAATGGAGTATATCAAAATTAATATGATAAATTTAATATACTTAAATGGAAAATAAATAATTAAAATGGTAAAGAATATTGATTAATTTCAAATCAAATTCTGAATTATTTGAAGTTAATTAATATGTAGTATTCTTATTTTAGAATTTTTTATATAAAATTTTTAATAACAAATATCTATTCTTCTTGTAAATGTTAATGTTACTATGAAAATTTATATTCGTTGGTTTAAATAAAGACCAAATGATAAATTTTCAAATAAATGTTAGAACAAAGAAATAACTAACAGCAGGTTATTTTATAATTATAAGAATAATTTTTTTAAACATAAAAATTGCTAAGCAATTGTAATAATAAGTAATAATATATTATTAAAGTAAATTAAATAACTATACCATTTGTCTGTAATAACATTCATCAAAAAATACAATACACGCAGGCTTTACCTTGGCAGATTGAAATAAAAATATATTTAAATAAAAAATAGTACCAGATGCACATTACATTTCAACTGAGTACTATTAAAAAAATGTATGAATATAACTCAAAAAAACAACAATAAATTTTAAATAAAATAACAAAACAAAAAAAAATTATAATTTTTCATCTGACAGTTTCAAAAATACTTTATTCTTCTTTTAGGTCTATAATTTTTTGGATTTTTCTCATAATTTGCAAATATTTCTCAAAATTTAAGACGAAATAAACTATTGACAATAATTAGAGATAATTGCTATTCATAATAGCAAAAAAAAAAAATTTAAACCCGAAAGTTTGATAAAATATATTTTAACTTGTTGTAAAGCAGCCACTGCAGCATTGATAAAATATGCGGATAAGCTGAAACCTATATAAAAATACCGATAAACGCAGCCAATAATTTATTAGAAACCTTAATTATATTTGCTGTAAATATCAGTTCATAAATACATATCTAAACATATATGAAATTTGAAGCATTTTGATTGTTAAAATGAATTGAAATAAAATTTTTATTATAAATTATTTAGAATGAAAGAAATAATAAGATGTGAAAATTCAAAAACGCGAAAAACGTGAAGAGGACCTATTTGAAGTGAATATTTGAATTATTAATAAGAAAATAATTATATAATTAAAAAATGGATAATCTAGCAAAATAAAGAAATTAACTAACATCATCTGATCCAATGAAAAGTCCGTTTATTTGCTGATTCTCTTTTGTAATTTATTAGATGATAACAATCAAACGACCTTTAAAATGAAAATAATTGTTTTTGTTAAAAAAAATTAAATGTTTTTAAAGCTTCTTTAATGTAAATGATTGAATTCATAAAATTACAATAACAATTAATTCAAAGAGACTAAAAACATTAAAATTGCTGAAAGAAACTTACATAAAAATGAAGCTCAATAGGAACGCATTATGTTAATAAAAAGTAAAATACAATAGAATAATGCGAAGTTATGGTGCCACTTATTTTAAATTCTTAACATAAATAGCAATTGTTGAAAAAACATTAAAGGAATAAATAAAATTAAAAAATTCAAAGAAAATATTAAAATATATAAAATTAATTTGCGAGTATATGCACGACTTGACAGGCTTTTAGATTTAAATAAATCAAACAGAGAAAAGGCCTAAAACATATAATACAAGGGTCAAACACCCAAAAATAAACCAAATAAGAAAAATATTTACTTAAATAAAATATAAAAAAGGCAAACAATTAAGTCACTGCATTTTTATTAATTCAAAAATGATGCGCTTCACCGCAAAAAATAAATAATATGAATTAAAACAAAATTTAAAAGAACAAATGAGGAAGTAAGGAAATGAAGAAGAAATAATAATAAAATAATAATTAATTCAAAATTAATCGTTAATTATGATAAATAATTATAATTAAAAGACATGTCTATAAAAGAAAATAGAGATTTAAAAAACCAACAACCAATAGGTAATTGTAAATAAATATTATTACAAAATAAAACTTTCTTTAATAAAAAAACATTGATAATTTTTAGATATTTATAGAAAAATAATTAAATATCAGCTAAGCCAATGTCTATTTGAGGTGTATTTTATCATATAAATTATTAATATGAAAATAATTTAAGTTTTAAAAATAGTGAATCTAGGAAAATAACGATTATTTAACTACCATCATTTAAAAATAATGAAAAGTTTCCTTTATTTGCTGATTCTCTTTTGTAAAGTTCCTTTATTTGCGATTCTCTTTTGTAAATTCTTTTTGAAGGGTTACAATTAAGGGTTTTTAAAATGAAAAAATTTTTGTAGAAAAAAATAATAATTTTTTAAAAGCCTTATCTTGTTAAAAAGTTAAAATTATTAAAATTGATCAATGGAAGTGAAGTGGAATCGCAGCAACAACAGCTTTAAATTGAAATTATTCTTAAATCAAAAAATAATAATAATTCAATGCTTATTTTTTATCGCGATTTAGAATATTAAATAAATAATTGGATGATAAAATAAATAAAGACAAAGTTAACATATTTTGAGTTAATCTTTGCTTTTTCCTTCATTTAAATTATTTTTTTATTAAAAAAGACACAGATGATGAAAAAATTAATATAAAAAAATATCAAGCTTTAATAAACCATAGATATTTATAACAATATAAGGGATAAGCATTAAGACACTTAATATTTTAATTAATTCAAAAATGAAGCGCTTCACTGAAGAACGATGTGTAAAAAAGAGAGAAAAACTTGAGTCTCAATTTATTAACTAAAAGTAAAAGATACAAATATACCTGAATAATATAAATAGAATCTTTTTAATAGAAATAAATATTAAAATGAACTAAAACTATTAATTCAATATTTTATGCTTTAAATAAAATATAAAATCTAAGGCATAAATTCAATAAATTAAATCAAGCCTATAAATGATAATAATAAGTTATGGAATGGATACAACATGCTTTAATTCTTGTAATAAACTAGAAATAATATTAATTGATGATGAATTTGATCATTTTAAAATATATAGAAAAACCAAAAAAAACGGCAAATAATTTTAAAATTAGATAAAGCAATGTACCAAAATAAACAATAAATAATATTGCATATACTTTTGCAATAGAAATTAATGTTAAAGAAATAAAATTTTCAAACCCACATTTTATGCGTTAAATATATGATAATAATTAATCATAAAATAATATATATATTAAATTATTAAATTTTTAAGTCTTTAAAATATTCTGTTTTTTTTAAATCTATCTCTTCTTTGGATAAAATGCTGACAATAAATTATTTAATTATCAAATATAAAAAGTAGATATATGAAATTTATTCATTAATTAAAAAAATATATTCCCATATTATTTTAACTATGGAAACCTTAAATAAATAAAAATTACAAAACCTTGTCCATTCAACGGTTTGGCCATTCGAGAGTATAATATAAAAAAATTAAAAAAATGCTTAAATGAAAATAAATTACATAAATAAAAAATAAAAATTTTTTATATAATTTATTTAAATTATTGAATTCAAAAAATTAAAAAACAATTAATTCAATAAGACTGAAAACATTAAAATGTCTGCTATGATGCTGGATAGGAACGCATTAAGAAATACATCAAAGGAATAAATAAAATATAAAAATTTATAAATTATTAAAACAAATAAAAATAATTGTGAGGTATATGCACAACAGTGATGTGCCGAATCGGAATCGTAATCGTAATCGGAATTAGTCGGATTTTGGGCCATAATCGTAATCGGTTTTAAAATCGTATCGGATTTTTGGCCATAATGGGAATCGGCGATTTAATCGGAATCGGATTTTGTCTGGCTCGGCACATCCCTGATGCACAACTTGCCAAGCTTTTAGCTCAAAATACTCTAAACAGAGGAAGGGCCTTAAAACATAATATTCAAGGGTCACACCCAAAAATAAACAAAACTTAAAAAAACATTTTAAATGAAATTAAGGAGGCGCGAACAGGTCAAAAAAAAGGGGAAAACTCGAGTTTTAATTTTGTTTGGATGTCAAAATTTTTTCCTTAAATTAAAGTCATAAGGAAAATATATACAAATGATATTAACTATTACAAAAAATTGGAAAAAAAAAACAAATGAGGAAATGAAGAAATATAATAATAAAATAAAATAATCCAAATTTAATTAATTATAATAAAAAATTATATAGAATTAACAAAAAACAAAAACACATCATATAAAAGAATAATATAAATAATATATATATATTTTATTCTTTTAAATAGAAATAAATGTTAAAATGAATTAAAATTATCTAGTTCTATATTTTATGCTTTAAATAAAAGATAAAATTTAAGGCATAAATTCAATAAAATTAAATCAAGGCCTATAAATTATAATAAAAAGAAAACAAGTAATTGCTTGGAAAAATCAACTACAATTAAGTAATTATCATTTGTTTAGAAGTTAAAAACATTTATATTACATGAACAGCAAAATTTAGCTACCTTTTAAATAAAAAATAAATTTGAGACAGAGAATAATATTTATGACAAATTATTTATACGGACTGTTATACTTTTGTATTAAAATAAATTTCTGATCTATTATAAAAAGTCGTTTTAAATTTTCATTTTAAATAATATTATCTCGTCAATTAATGCTTTATTCCTTTATTTGCGTTTTAATTATTGAATTTTTTTGATTTTTTGTTCACATTGGATTTGGGAGGATATTTATTCGCCTGTGATGGAATACGAAATATGGCACTCGAAGGCGCTGACCAATAAGTCCGGGGGAAGAGGGAGCAATGTTTTTTATTTTTTGAAAATTTTTATTATTTATTTGGTTATGTAAACTACTTAAATGATTTTTATTTGTTTAATAATAATAGATTATTAATCGACGAATTGCTTTGCTTGTTTTAATAATTATAAAATTCATTCCATTGTAAAATGTTTCTTTAGTTTTTTTAATTATAGCCTTTATAATAATTTTCAAGCAAACTTTCCTTCGGTTTGTTTAGCATATATTATGGCAACAGTTCAAAAAATGCACTAAATTTGGATTATAATTTATTAATTTTTAATTTGTTAATTTTTTTTCCCAAATTAAAATTTTTTCTAATTTTCGTTTACTTTCATTTTCTCATTTAAATTTATAATATTTAAATTAACTTTCTAAATAATATTTAAAATTTCAATTTAAAAATTTTTTTCCTTTATCTCATGCAGGCGAGACCCAATTTCACTTGTCAAGTGTCAACAATTTTTTCTTTTATTTTTTAAAGCTTGAAAAATTATGGCTTTGTTGTGAGTTTGATGTTTAAAGTTTTTCAATTTATATACAAATTTTATCTGACAACTCTACAAATTTCAAGTTTTCAAAATTGATTATTATTATTATTGTTATTGATTTCTATATTGAGATTAGTATATTTAAAATAATAGAGCATTATTGTTATTAACTAGTTTATTTTTTCTTTATTTTTATATCATATTTCACTTTTTTAAATATATTTTTGGATTTTAAATTTTTGTAAGTTGGTCTTCAGATACTCTTACAAACATCCAATCCATATTCGTGGACTGTTTTTCAAAGAGCAAAGATTATAGTTGCTTAATTATTATTTTTTTTTGAATTAAATGTACATGGCAAAAAAATTTAAAAATTCATTCAATATATCTTGGCACAATAATGTTCGAATTTAAGCATTGATATATTAATTAATTTAAAATTTTTATATATTTTTATACGAATTTTTAAGAACCTTTAGATTTTTAAATAATATATGGCTTTTTAAATTTTTCATGAATTGATATGTTCGAAAAAATGCATATGTCTGTCTTCAGTCTCCACATTTATGACTTTGTAGTTAAATTTTGATAAAATTTAAACTAACTAAATATTATATATTTATTTTCATACAAATTAACATTTAATAAAGTGTCATTTGTTTGCAAATATTTTATTTTTTTATTTTTTATTATGATTCAACAAATTATTAATTTTCTTTTTGTTGTTGATTTTGATTTTTTCTCTTGTGATTTTAGGAATAGATACATATGAGGTAAAAATTTTATTTATAAATATTTTTTAAGAAATATATTTTTAGCTTGATATTGATGCTTTAATATATTAAAATAAAAATAAAAACTTTTTTTTACAATGCATAATTTTTTCAAAAAAACTTTTTTTTAATTTTTAAAATAAACTTTTCAATAATATTTAAATATTAAATTTATTTTAATTATCGAAGTTTTATAAAATTTTATTTTCTTACCTTCATATTAAAGCATGCCTTCATTATATTTTTTATTAAATTTAAAATTAATTAAGCATTGTTTGCGCATTTGGGATAAGTTGGGATTAAATTTGACATCATCATTAAAGGCAAAATTGTTCTTGTCGACGTGGTAATCATGTGACCGTTATATGATTTAGTGTATACTTTTTTGAAAATAAATGTTAAACATTAATTAAATTAATATTTATATTTTAATTCACTTTTTATATATTTAACTTTTAATTTTGTATTTCTAACTTGTACAGGACTGCCAAGAATCAATATATTATTACTCATTCTCGTTTTCGCGACCCAATTTCTATGATTTCTTGTCAAATTTATTTTTATACATTAATAATATTACAAAAGTCATCATATTATATTTTTATATTATAAAAACAATTTTTTAAATTTATTACATTATTTTTCTTTATTTATTATAATTATTTTTTGTTCATTATTTATATCAAAAAAAAAAAATTAAAAAAATTAAAGTTTGGATAATTAATTTTATTATGTAAGATATAATAAAAGGTTGAACTTATTAAAGTTTTGTATTACATTTTACTTTTGTTGATGTAAAATGATACACATTTTGTTTTTTAATTTTATATTTTATTGATCTTCCTATTTTTGGTGAATTTTATTTATTCTGATTATAAATTTTAATTATTGTTTAATAATTTAATATTTTTATTGTTTAATAGATTAAAATTTTACCTTCTTAGCACCACTTTTATAATTATATTAATTGATTTT